>JBBBDQ010000237.1:2095000-2172500 GCA_037127315.1 Ascarosepion bandense | reverse complement strand
AAAAAAACTAATATTCTTATCAGCAAAATTTATAATTAAATTAAAAATTTGAAATTAAAGAAAAAAAAAATCACTTCAGTTTCTGGTCACGTGATCAGACATAAGGGAAGTTGATATATTTAAAAAAGAAAAAAAAAATATATATATATATATATACACATATGAAGAGTTTACTCATCTGTGCCAGTATTTTATTTTCCCCAGTCCAATTTCTTTTCGTCTCTCTCCACTCCCTGTAGAAAGAGAGTTTCTTGATTTCGTCCTCTGGGCGGAATACAGCGACCTCTTTGTTTTGAGGGTAGGTTGGGTCCAGCTAACACAAAGTTTATGTTGTTTTCAGTTTGATTTTTATTTGGGGATTTGTGGCATGCCCCCTCCCCCTTGTCATTTCATGTGAAAATTTTTATGTATTTTTGTAAAATTTATTGTAAATATTGTATATTGTCAAAATTTTTATGTTCATTGTGGGTAATTTTAAGGTCCCCGGTAGGCTTTGTGGTATTTTGGTGTACGGCAGTATGAGTGTCGATGGACAAGTTTTTGTGGTGATTGAGACAAATTGTAACGTATGTCTGGGTCGCGAAAGAGATTAGCTAGGTATAAGATAGTTACGGAAGACCATCCTCAGTTTTGCCCCCCCCCCCCCACTCTTTCAGCCTTGTGCCACAAACACTAAAAAGTGTTAAATAAACATATGAAGAGTTTACTCTTGGTCGTATTTTAACCTATTATGAAGAATGGTTCAACATTAAAGAATTATATCTGAATTTCTGGTCTGAGAAGTGTACAAGGTATGTTATTTATTTTTTAGTCTTTGCATGATTTAGAGTTAACGTAAATAACAACTTCAAGTCAAGAAGACATTGATTTTAACAAAAATAAGTGATGAAATGTTTATGCATATAAGAAAAGAATTATATTAGTTCTTAAAAAATATATATATGTTTTAATTTTAGTTCTCCACGGTAATAGCGTGTGCAAAAAAAAAAAAAGAATAAAGCACTTTGTAAGCATCTGTGCTGTGGAAGCGTTTTTTTTGTTTGTACCAGAAGTAGTCACATTCAGGAGCAGTGACACTCGGCTGCACGTTTATCTTGTTTGTGTCTGTTACTTTTTTTCTTTTCTTATTAGGCTTCATTTTTTTTTTCGTCTATCATTTCTTTGTTTTAAATTTCTATAGAAATATCTTTTTTTTAATATCCCAACGTTTGCTTTATTCTTTCTTTAATAGATCTCATTTTCTCGAATACGAGTGTCGATTATAAAATGTCTGTTCTAATGTAATTTTAAAAGTATTAAAATAATTTTTTTTTTTTCGTTTCAAACTGTAAACATTAGCTGAGTGAGTTCGATCCTGACTGGGTGTCTCACTGGGGAAAATATGTGCTGCTACTTTCTCATTTACTATCTATAATCAAAATGTCTGCCCGAATGGACAGACGTAGAAAGTAAAAAAAAAAATTAATAATTTTTTTCTTTTTTTGTGGGGGGGGGGGGGGGGATCCTCATACTTTTTTAATCGCTTGTACTGAAATTTACTCTTTTATAATGTTGTTTTGTTAAACTTGATCACTTTTAATACTCTTCTGCTCATTTACGTCTATCATTAGGGTTTTTTTTTCTTTCTAGAATCAATGTCGTATCTTCCCAGCCGTTTTCATTTGGAATCAGACATGCTTTATGACCATAGTCTTTAGCGGAGATCTAGAACATTTGTCTGAAGAATATACGTCTGAATATTCGTCTAGAGAATGTGGGTTCTTACTAACCTGAAAACGGTTACTAAACCAAAAAAGTTCATAATTGGAGTAGATAGACTAAACTATCGCCCGGTTCACACTCCACCCACATCTATTGAACAGGTGAAGAGGCTCATCCCTTGTTTCCTGTTTAGGATGCGGTTTCCGGTTTTCTCTTTTCCAATCTTTTCACTCTTTTCCTTTTTTCCTTTTTTTTTTTTTTCAATTGGAGTAGATAGACTAAACTATCGCCCGGTTCACACTCCACCCACATCTATTGAACAGGTGAAGAGGCTCATCCCTTGTTTCCTGTTTAGGATGCGGTTTTCGGCTTTCTCTTTTCCAATCCTTTCACTTTTCTTTTTCTTGGAAATTCAAGCTCAAATGGCACAGTGGATAAAAGCCTTGGTTGGATCCAGAGTTCAATACCTGGCTACCGTAGAGGTGAACTAACAACATAGAGAGTTGAATTGAAGGGCGATATCTGGAAGTGGCATGACTCATGGAACTAGAACAATCTACTCCGGTGAACGAAATAAAAGGTTCAGTTCGAAATTCCAATAAACTGAAAACGGTCGGAGCGTACACCTGACCCAGTGGATATAGACATTGGTTGGTTCCAGTGACTTGACCCAAAGAGTTGTGAGTTCAATACTAGGTTACAGCAGTGGAGAATTAATAACTTAGAGAGTTAAGTTAAAGGGGGATAATTACATGTCTACCAGAATTGGCATCGCACATGGCATGAGAATGATATACTCTAGTGATCGTAATAAAGGGTTTGGTTAAAAATTCCCAGCACCTGAAGAAGGTAGAATCATACAACAGCCAAAACGTCATAAACATGGCAATAAAGATGAGGACAATAGTCCGAATTACGTAAATCGTGTCAATACTATCTCATCTCAGAAATATAGACAAATTCTACATTTCAATATTATGATTGGTTATTTTTGTTTGGTGTCATATCAACCTCTGTGGGTTATTTAATGCCGAAATCTAAATGTTTTGAACATTTTTTTAATAATGGTTTAGAGATACAAATTCTACTCATTAACCCATACCTGGGAGAAGAGGTGGATTCATAGCTTTCCCAAGAGTATTTGTGTGTAAGTGAATATAACGAACCCAACCGGAATTGGAACTCTGCTCTTTGATTAAGAATTCCGACTATTATCTATTACATCATCTGCACACCCAACCTTACAGCACCTGGTATTCTGTAGGTGTCACTCATCTAGGTATTGACCAGGCTCGACGTTGCTTAACTTCGGTAATCTTTCTGGGACCGATGTTTTAACGTGATATGGCCGTAAGCCGTTTTAATATTAGGATCTACATGCCAGTGAATGGTGGGTAATTTTTACACAAATGATAGCCCCTGTTGCGACAGAAATTAATGCTGAACAGAGCATGTGTGTAGAGAGGAAGTTTTTAGGAAAATTAAGAAATGCCAGGAAATTCCATCAAAATTATTAGGATATATAAAGAAAGAAGGTTTGAAGTCTTTAACACTCGCAGGACTTACTGAACCTATTAAAAAGAAACTAATAAAACACCCACGGGAACATGGAAATTTTTTTAAAAAAAACCATGAAGATGTAGGTCTTTAAACGACTCATGCCCTTTGTGCTTGCATGAAAAATTATACATTATCAGAAGTATGAACAATAAAGACTTCCTAAACTTTAGAAATGAAATAACTGTGTTCTGTAGACACTGTTTAAGCTTCACACAAGATAATAATTAAATTTTTTGAAAATTAAAAAATATGAACATTAATATACATGACGAAAATCGATAAAATAACGAATCTAAAATAATGACACTTTATGCATAAATAAAAATGGTTTTTTTTTAAACACAAATCTGTTTTAAAAAGAGTAAAAAACAAAATAAAAAAGTAAGGTCAGTGCGAATAAAAATAAAGAGATTCTAGTTGTCATGTATCTAAACTTATTTATAAATGGATCTTTCTGTGTGTGTCCGTTACCTATAGACTCCGAAACGGCTGAACCGATTTCTTGAAAATTTACACAGTTGTACTATAAGCGTCTGCAAGTGTTGTTAGCTAGGTTTTGTGTCAAGTTACCCCCGATTAATCGAAAAAACCGGTTTATAGAAGGTGTGGTCCGATTTTAATCAAATTTGATACCGTCATAGACAAAGAAATAATATTCGAGAAGTTTCAAGGTTGCAGTTCTTACAATAGTACAAAATCGATAATATATATAAAAGGCAAGATGTTTGTGTGTGTGTCTGTTTATCTGCTTGTATGTCTGTATTTTTTTCAGCCCTTTTATTTTAGTTTTTGCATCGGTTTTGGCTCTAAGTAGGTATAATCGTAGTTCTTAGTCTCAGCCATGATACCATTTACTCAGAGGACATATTTAGCCTTCTAAATTCAGTTTACGACGAAAAAAACTTATTTGATATCGATACCAGGAAATCAAAATTTGACTTACATCCATTCATTTTTTTTTTCAGTCTACGCTTTCGCTTTAACTGGAAACAACTATTGCTTTTTAGTGTTTCGTGCCAACGTCCAAAGAGTCCAGGACCATGGATTAATTTTAAAGCTCTCATTACACCAAGCAACGTCGGGCTATACTGCTAGCACGTTTTAAGTCAGACAAAACCCTCTCACTTTTGGGGAAAAAAAATCCGTTAATCACCCTAAAAATGATCGCTTGAAGATGGAGTAAGTAAAAATGATTCCGAAACATAAATGTTTAATTATATGACATTTGTTTAGAACAGCAGAAGCGTAAAGAACCCAATGAAGATCGAACTCATTTCACTTCTAACGGACTATGAAACAAGGTTGACGGAAATCTAAAGCCTTGTTGACGAGTTTGGCAACACTGGGATTTGATCGTATTGCCTGCAAGCAGTTTCACAACAATTAATTGAATTTTTAAATTAGTTAATTCTGTCACGTTAATTTAAAAGGTTTCGCTATTTTTTTTTCTTCTTGAACAGAAAAGCCTCTGCGAAAGAAAAGAAACACAACGAAGCCCATTTTAAAGTCCGGTGATCGCAGATAAATACGTTAGGTCAGTTGGTCAGACAAAAACATATTTTTCTGACAATTTTAAAAAGATTTTTCATTATTTGACACGTCAATCAGACCACTGTCTTCATTTTTTTTTTCTTTCTAAAATCAACACCGTTTCTGTTATTATAACCTGCGGGATTTTTTCTGAGCATGTTGAATAATTTTTCTACACACACACACACACACACACACACACACACACACACACACACACACCTATATAAAAAAAATTCTCCAACATTTGGATAATCTTTTAATAATAATAGAAAATTATCCAAATGTTAGAATTTTTCTATTTATTTTCAACTGAAATTAAAGCCAAAATACGACGTTTAGAACGGCTCATGTTTAAACAGGCATTCATTGTCTCTTATATTTAACAGTATATGTTTAGAAAATTATTTGCTGCTTCGATACACTATATATATATATATATATATATATATACATGTATAGGAAAGAGTATTAATAAAAAGTTTAGAATTTAAAACTGTACTTTTTTAAACAGTATTTGTTTATTTTTATTATATTTTACATTTCAGACCGTCCTCGGTCCTTCATCAGAAACAAGTGATTTTTAAATTTGAATTAGAAACGTATTTCACGATAGCGTCCGAATATTTTTTTGTTTACATCACGTGGTGTCGATAAACCAATCAACATGCGGCACGTCCTTATATATATATATATATATATATATATGTGTGTATGTGTGTGTGTGTTTAAATTATTTGTTTGAACTTTATTTTTAATCGATACTCATATTTGAGTAGATATTTTGTTTTTAATCAAACAGTATATTTATTTCTACCGGCCTGATTATTTACGATAAATTTTGTACGAAAATGTGCGTCATTCGGCAGGATTTGAACCTGCGGCCACTCGACCACGAATAATACCACAGTCTAAACGAAGTCAAATCAAGCCTACATTACACTATGTTGATAGGGGTCGCAGTTTCGAATCCTGCCGAATGACGCACATTTTCGTACAAAATTTAACGTAAGTAATCAGACCAGTAGAAATAAATATATAAATATACTGTTTAATTAAAAACAGATTATCTACTCAAATACGAATATCGATTAAAAATAATGTCCAAACAAATAATTTCAGTATGTCGGTTGTTAAAACCATTTCGTTAATCTTCAATTTCGGAAACCAGTGTATCACGTATGGCACTTAACTGACTGTATGAATTTTAAAAAATCTTTTTTTTTTCTTCAAAACTGCTTCTGCTGATATTATTGACTTACATGCTAAAACCCTAATGGTTTGCATAGTTCTCTGTGAATAACCTTTCTTACCCACTCATCGATGTTTATATTTCTCGACTAAGTAAGTCAAGGAAAATCAGATAAATGTATTTGCACTTCTTTGCAGTACTACATTTTTTCTCACTTTATAAGTTCAAGTGTTGGGGAGGGGCGATAACGTAGAGAAGACGCCTTCCTGACGAATCGGTTATGATTATGTAATGTCTTGTAATAAAAGGAAATGCAAAAGTAGGTATACACTAGCGAAAAACAAAACATATTGATGATACAATCATTGGTAATACTAGTATGATTTTGCAGCCCTCCTTATGTCTCCTTCATTAGGTGCCATATGTGATGTACAGGATGTGCGTTCTGGTGCATTGGATATCGGCTCGGAACGAAAAATCGGGGAGCCAAGTTCGAATTCCAGCTGAATTCATTGCATTCACTTACGCGCAAATACCCTTGGGAAAGGTATTAATCCGTCTCTTCCCTCTAGTTATGGGTTAAATAACAGAACAGATTGGATTTTATAGCCTTGGTCGGCAACCAGTCTACCGCAGAAAGCAATGGCAACCTACTGCGGGATAATCTTCTGCCCAGTCAGTCATGTCTCTTTCGAGACATGATCGCCCAAATAACAATAATTAGGCAGATATAATGTTATTTATATAATCCCGGTGGCAGTTATTAGAGAATACCCAGATGTATTTTACTTAAATTCTTATTCATATTCGCATCTTTTAAAATTCAATTAGACAATATTAAAAAGGCTGTCTTATGATAATCCTTTATGTTTCTACTTTGTTAAATTTAATAAAAATTATTCATTTTCGTCTATGAATAAAGCAGTGTTATTTACACCAACATATATATTTAGGACAAATCTATCTATCTATCTCTGTTCATATCTATCTATCTATCTCTGTTCATATCTATCTATCTATCTCTGTTCATATCTATCTATCTATCTCTGTTCATATCTATCTATCTATCTCTGTTCATATCTATCTATCTATCTCTGTTCATATCTATCTATCTCTGTTCATGTCTATCTATCTATCTCTGTTCATGTCTATCTATCTATCTCTGTTCATGTCTATCTATCTATCTATCTCTGTTCATGTCTATCTATCTATCTATCTCTGTTCATATCTATCTATCTATCTATCTCTGTTCATATCTATCTATCTATCTCTGTTCATATCTATCTATCTATCTATCTCTGTTCATATCTATCTATCTATCTATCTCTGTTCATATCTATCTATCTATCTATCTCTGTTCATATCTATCTATCTATCTATCTCTGTTCATATCTATCTATCTATCTATCTCTGTTCATATCTATCTATCTATCTATCTCTGTTCATATCTATCTATCTATCTATCTCTGTTCATATCTATCTATCTATCTATCTCTGTTCATATCTATCTATCTATCTATCTCTGTTCATATCTATCTATCTATCTATCTCTGTTCATATCTATCTATCTATCTATCTCTGTTCATATCTATCTATCTATCTATCTCTGTTCATATCTATCTATCTATCTATCTCTGTTCATATCTATCTATCTATCTATCTCTGTTCATATCTATCTATCTATCTATCTCTGTTCATATCTATCTATCTATCTATCTCTGTTCATATCTATCTATCTATCTATCTCTGTTCATATCTATCTATCTATCTATCTCTGTTCATATCTATCTATCTATCTATCTCTGTTCATATCTATCTATCTATCTATCTCTGTTCATATCTATCTATCTATCTATCTCTGTTCATATCTATCTATCTATCTATCTCTGTTCATATCTATCTATCTATCTATCTCTGTTCATATCTATCTATCTATCTATCTCTGTTCATATCTATCTATCTATCTATCTCTGTTCATATCTATCTATCTATCTATCTCTGTTCATATCTATCTATCTATCTATCTCTGTTCATATCTATCTATCTATCTATCTCTGTTCATATCTATCTATCTATCTATCTATCTCTGTTCATATCTATCTATCTATCTATCTCTGTTCATATCTATCTATCTATCTATCTCTGTTCATATCTATCTATCTATCTATCTCTGTTCATATCTATCTATCTATCTATCTCTGTTCATATCTATCTATCTATCTATCTCTGTTCATATCTATCTATCTATCTATCTCTGTTCATATCTATCTATCTATCTATCTCTGTTCATATCTATCTATCTATCTATCTCTGTTCATATCTATCTATCTATCTATCTCTGTTCATATCTATCTATCTATCTATCTCTGTTCATATCTATCTATCTATCTATCTCTGTTCATATCTATCTATCTATCTATCTCTGTTCATATCTATCTATCTATCTATCTCTGTTCATATCTATCTATCTATCTATCTCTGTTCATATCTATCTATCTATCTATCTCTGTTCATATCTATCTATCTATCTATCTCTGTTCATATCTATCTATCTATCTATCTCTGTTCATATCTATCTATCTATCTATCTCTGTTCATATCTATCTATCTATCTATCTCTGTTCATATCTATCTATCTATCTATCTCTGTTCATATCTATCTATCTATCTATCTCTGTTCATATCTATCTATCTATCTATCTCTGTTCATATCTATCTATCTATCTATCTCTGTTCATATCTATCTATCTATCTATCTCTGTTCATATCTATCTATCTATCTATCTCTGTTCATTTATCTATCTATCTATCTATCTCTCTGTTCATATCTATCTATCTATCTATCTCTGTTCATATCTATCTATCTATCTATCTCTGTTCATATCTATCTATCTATCTATCTCTGTTCATATCTATCTATCTATCTATCTCTGTTCATATCTATCTATCTATCTATCTGTTCATATCTATCTATCTATCTATCTCTGTTCATATCTATCTATCTATCTATCTCTGTTCATATCTATCTATCTATCTATCTCTGTTCATATCTATCTATCTATCTATCTCTGTTCATATCTATCTATCTATCTATCTCTGTTCATATCTATCTATCTATCTATCTCTGTTCATATCTATCTATCTATCTATCTCTGTTCATATCTATCTATCTATCTATCTCTGTTCATATCTATCTATCTATCTATCTCTGTTCATATCTATCTATCTATCTATCTCTGTTCATATCTATCTATCTATCTATCTCTGTTCATATCTATCTATCTATCTATCTCTGTTCATATCTATCTATCTATCTATCTCTGTTCATATCTATATCTATCTATCTCTGTTCATATCTATCTATCTATCTATCTCTGTTCATATCTATCTATCTATCTATCTCTGTTCATATCTATCTATCTATCTATCTCTGTTCATATCTATCTATCTATCTATCTCTGTTCATATCTATCTATCTATCTATCTCTGTTCATATCTATCTATCTATCTATCTCTGTTCATATCTATCTATCTATCTATCTCTGTTCATATCTATCTATCTATCTATCTCTGTTCATATCTATCTATCTATCTATCTCTGTTCATATCTATCTATCTATCTATCTCTGTTCATATCTATCTATCTATCTATCTCTGTTCATATCTATCTATCTATCTATCTCTGTTCATATCTATCTATCTATCTATCTCTGTTCATATCTATCTATCTATCTATCTCTGTTCATATCTATCTATCTATCTATCTCTGTTCATATCTATCTATCTATCTATCTCTGTTCATATCTATCTATCTATCTATCTCTGTTCATATCTATCTATCTATCTATCTCTGTTCATATCTATCTATCTATCTATCTCTGTTCATATCTATCTATCTATCTATCTCTGTTCATATCTATCTATCTATCTATCTCTGTTCATATCTATCTATCTATCTATCTCTGTTCATATCTATCTATCTATCTATCTCTGTTCATATCTATCTATCTATCTATCTCTGTTCATATCTATCTATCTATCTATCTCTGTTCATATCTATCTATCTATCTATCTCTGTTCATATCTATCTATCTATCTATCTCTGTTCATATCTATCTATCTATCTATCTCTGTTCACTTATCTATCTATCTATCTATCTCTGTTCATATCTATCTATCTATCTATCTCTGTTCATATCTATCTATCTATCTATCTCTGTTCATATCTATCTATCTATCTATCTCTGTTCATATCTATCTATCTATCTATCTCTGTTCATATCTATCTATCTATCTATCTCTGTTCATATCTATCTATCTATCTATCTCTGTTCATATCTATCTATCTATCTATCTCTGTTCATATCTATCTATCTATCTATCTCTGTTCATATCTATCTATCTATCTATCTCTGTTCATATCTATCTATCTATCTATCTCTGTTCATATCTATCTATCTATCTATCTCTGTTCATATCTATCTATCTATCTATCTCTGTTCATATCTATCTATCTATCTATCTCTGTTCATATCTATCTATCTATCTATCTCTGTTCATATCTATCTATCTATCTATCTCTGTTCATATCTATCTATCTATCTATCTCTGTTCATATCTATCTATCTATCTATCTCTGTTCATATCTATCTATCTATCTATCTCTGTTCATATCTATCTATCTATCTATCTCTGTTCATATCTATCTATCTATCTATCTCTGTTCATATCTATCTATCTATCTATCTCTGTTCATATCTATCTATCTATCTATCTCTGTTCATATCTATCTATCTATCTATCTCTGTTCATATCTATCTATCTATCTATCTCTGTTCATATCTATCTATCTATCTATCTCTGTTCATATCTATCTATCTATCTATCTCTGTTCATATCTATCTATCTATCTATCTCTGTTCATATCTATCTATCTATCTATCTCTGTTCATATCTATCTATCTATCTATCTCTGTTCATATCTATCTATCTATCTATCTCTGTTCATATCTATCT
The DNA here is from genome assembly GCA_037127315.1 of Ascarosepion bandense. Classification (NCBI taxonomy): domain Eukaryota; kingdom Metazoa; phylum Mollusca; class Cephalopoda; order Sepiida; family Sepiidae; genus Ascarosepion; species Ascarosepion bandense. The sequence goes on along the minus strand of JBBBDQ010000237.1, from coordinate 2,161,501 downwards.
ATCTATCTATCTCTGTTCATATCTATCTATCTATCTATCTCTGTTCATATCTATCTATCTATCTATCTCTGTTCATATCTATCTATCTATCTATCTCTGTTCATATCTATCTATCTATCTATCTCTGTTCATATCTATCTATCTATCTATCTCTGTTCATATCTATCTATCTATCTATCTCTGTTCATATCTATCTATCTATCTATCTCTGTTCATATCTATCTATCTATCTATCTCTGTTCATATCTATCTATCTATCTATCTCTGTTCATATCTATCTATCTATCTATCTCTGTTCATATCTATCTATCTATCTATCTCTGTTCATATCTATCTATCTATCTATCTCTGTTCATATCTATCTATCTATCTATCTCTGTTCATATCTATCTATCTATCTATCTATCTCTGTTCTATCTATCTATCTATCTATCTCTGTTCATATCTATCTATCTATCTATCTCTGTTCATATCTATCTATCTATCTATCTATCTCTGTTCATATCTATCTATCTATCTCTGTTCACTTATCTATCTATCTATCTATCTCTGTTCATATCTATCTATCTATCTATCTCTATTCATATCTATCTATCTATCTATCTCTGTTCATATCTATCTATCTATCTATCTCTGTTCATATCTATCTATCTATCTATCTCTGTTCATATCTATCTATCTATCTATCTCTGTTCATATCTATCTATCTATCTATCTCTGTTCATATCTATCTATCTATCTATCTCTGTTCATATCTATCTATCTATCTATCTCTGTTCATATCTATCTATCTATCTATCTCTGTTCATATCTATCTATCTATCTATCTCTGTTCATATCTATCTATCTATCTATCTCTGTTCATATCTATCTATCTATCTATCTCTGTTCATATCTATCTATCTATCTATCTCTGTTCATATCTATCTATCTATCTATCTCTGTTCATATCTATCTATCTATCTATCTCTGTTCATATCTATCTATCTATCTATCTCTGTTCATATCTATCTATCTATCTATCTCTGTTCATATCTATCTATCTATCTATCTCTGTTCATATCTATCTATCTATCTATCTCTGTTCATATCTATCTATCTATCTATCTCTGTTCATATCTATCTATCTATCTATCTCTGTTCATATCTATCTATCTATCTATCTCTGTTCATATCTATCTATCTATCTATCTCTGTTCATATCTATCTATCTATCTATCTCTGTTCATATCTATCTATCTATCTATCTCTGTTCATATCTATCTATCTATCTATCTCTGTTCATATCTATCTATCTATCTATCTCTGTTCATATCTATCTATCTATCTATCTCTGTTCATATCTATCTATCTATCTATCTCTGTTCATATCTATCTATCTATCTATCTCTGTTCATATCTATCTATCTATCTATCTCTGTTCATATCTATCTATCTATCTATCTCTGTTCATATCTATCTATCTATCTATCTCTGTTCATATCTATCTATCTATCTATCTCTGTTCATATCTATCTATCTCTGTTCATATCTATCTATCTCTGTTCATATCTATCTATCTCTATCTATCTCTCTATCTCTCTGTTCATGTCTATCTATCTCTGTTCATGTCTATCTATCTCTGTTCATGTCTATCTATCTATCTCTGTTCATGTCTATCTGTCTATCTCTGTTCATGTCTGTCTGTCTATCTCTGTTCATGTCTGTCTGTCTGTCTCTGTTCATGTCTGTCTGTCTGTCTCTGTTCATGTCTGTCTGTCTGTCTCTGTTCATGTCTGTCTGTCTGTCTCTGTTCATGTCTGTCTGTCTGTCTATCTCTGTTCATGTCTGTCTGTCTGTCTATCTCTGTTCATGTCTGTCTGTCTGTCTATCTCTGTTCATGTCTGTCTGTCTATCTCTGTTCATGTCTGTCTGTCTGTCTATCTCTGTCTGTCTGTCTGTCTGTCTGTCTGTCTATCTCTGTTCATGTCTGTCTGTCTGTCTATCTCTGTTCATGTCTGTCTGTCTGTCTATCTCTGTTCATGTCTGTCTGTCTGTCTGTCTATCTCTGTTCATGTCTGTCTGTCTGTCTGTCTATCTCTGTTCATGTCTGTCTGTCTGTCTGTCTATCTCTGTTCATGTCTGTCTGTCTGTCTGTCTATCTCTGTTCATGTCTGTCTGTCTGTCTGTCTATCTCTGTTCATGTCTGTCTGTCTGTCTGTCTATCTCTGTTCATGTCTGTCTGTCTGTCTGTCTATCTCTGTTCATGTCTGTCTGTCTGTCTGTCTATCTCTGTTCATGTCTATCTAGCTATCTGCGGGAATAAAATCTTCCGTAGTTTTTAGAAAACACTCGAGGGAAAAACCCTTTTCATTCTCGCTGTACAAAGAGAACTGTTCTCACAATTAACCCATTTCTATAAATAAATAAGTAAATAAATAAAACCAAAACAAGCTCCATTACTGATGGATGTCGACTAAAGCAGAACTAATTGAAAACGCCAACATGGCGACTTACTGACCGAGCTTAAAGAAAAGTCATAACAAAGTTGAAAACGAAAATCATGATGACAGCGAAAGCCTTTTTTAAATTTCATTTTAAAAATAAACCCCCAAATATAACCAAGTTACGTGTTGGTAAATAATATATTTCAATCCTTTTATACTTCGGTCAGCCAATATGGCTGTCATGTTTGGTTCATGGAATTCTCAGCACGTACTCCTAATAGTCTGGGTCAGGAGTCGGCAGTTCATTCAACCCCGAGGGCCATAAATGAAAAATTAAGGAAAATTATGTGCGTTGTGGTGCAGTGGATAACGGCTCGGAACGAGAAATTGGGGAACCGAGTTCAAATTCCAGCTGAATTCATTGCATTCACTTACGCGCAAATACCCTTGGGAAAGGTATTAATCCGTCTCTTCCCTCCAGTTATGGGTTAAATAACAGGACAGATTGGGTTCTATAGCCTTGGCAGGCAACCAGTCTACCGCAGAAAGCAATGGCAACCTACTGTGGGATAATCTTCTGCCCAGTCAGTCATGTCTCTTTCGAGATATGATCGCCCAAGCGTGTTTCACGTATGGCACTTAACTGACTGACATATGCAGACCCCTGTCAATCTAAATATTTAAAACCATAATGAAAATAAACATTGCAAAATCAGAAAAACAAAAGGAAATCTAAAATTAAAAAACACCTAACAAAAATTACTTTTCCTCAAGGAACGTCAAAATACTTCAAAATGAAAAAAATCAACCAAAGTGAAATGAATGAAATTATGATATCACTAAAAATTATTGTTTCGTTTATATCTGTGAATCAAAAATTGCAATATATTTTATATTTTCTGGGTTTTCTTTCAATTTTCAAACAAATTACTAAAACGAAACAAAATCCTGAATTTATTTCTTTTTGAATAAGTAAATACGAAGAGCCCTGATTACATTCATTTGAATTTTATTTCGACATTTAAAATTACTTATGTTTTTTTATGCAGAAATGGAATTTACTGATTTTTGATCGTGTTTTTGCGGTCATAGTATTTACATTCGGTTGGGTTGATCTGAGGAAGATAACAGCTTGCCTTTTGTTGAATTCGAAAGCCTCGTCTCTCATGTTAAAAATGGTCATTGGCAATCAGGCTCGCGGGCCGGTCAAAATGCCTTCGCGGACCGAATCCGGCCCGATGGCCGTAGGTTGCCGACCCTTGGTCTAGGTGATAAATGTCATCTATGTTCAGCAGAAAATATTCGAATTTTAAAATTTTAATATCATAATGTACTTCTTAACGTAACAAATATGTCGTCACCGTAGTAAATTTAAACTTCTTTATCTCCTTCCATTTATTCATAACTAGCAGTTTAGCCCGGCGTTGCTCGGGTGTAATGGTCCTAGAGCTTAGACTCTTTCGACGTTGGCACAAAAGACGAAAAAGCCATAGTTGTTTCCAGTTAAAGCGAAACCGTAGACTGAAAGAAAATGAATGGATGTAAGTCAAATTTTGATTTCCTGGTATCGATATCAAATTTTCTAGATATTGTAAGAACTGCAACCTTGAAACTTCTGAATATCGTTTCTTATGTCTTTGTCTATGACTGTATCAAATTTGATTAAAATCAAACCACTCCTTCTATAACCCAATTTTTTCGATTATCGATTTTTCGATATTTATCGGGAGTACCTCGACACAAAACCTAGCTAAGCACACTCGCAGACGCTTATAGTACAACTGTGTAAATTTCCAAGAAAATCTGTTCAGCCGTTTCGGAGTCTATAGGTAACGGACACACACACACACAGAGTTCCATTTATAAATAAGTTTAGATTAAGATTTAGATACTTTGCCCCTTGCATAGATTAGAATTTAAATTTGGTGAATCCGAAGCTTTTTCCTGCCTACTACCCGTGATCCAATAGACAAATCATCTACCTTCCACTATTACTACTACGGTTTCTCCTCTGCTTGACCCTGCCCTAACCAACATTCCTCAGGGTATTCTTTTACTAACCCTTCCTTCCGGTACAAAATTTTTTCTTCATTCTATGGTTGACTGGGGTTGACAATCAGTCAGTCAGTTAAGTGCCATACGTGATACACACTTTGGGCGATCATGTCTCGAAAGAGACATGACTGACTGGACAGAAGATTATCCCACAGTAGGTTACCATTGCTTTCTACGGTAGATTGGTTGCCAACCAAGGCTATAAAACCCAATCTGTCCTATTATTTAACCCATATTTGAAGGGAAGGGACAATTAATAACTTTCCCAAGGGTATTTGTGTGTAAGTGAATGCAAGAAATTTAACTTGAATTCGAATGCATGTCTCTAACTGACACGTTTAAGTAGCTATCTCCCTTAAATGGAATCTGAATTTACAGATAAATAAATGAATATCTACTGTGTAAATTAAATTTACATTGAGCTCTCTGTTGGATCCGTTTTAATAATAAATATATATTAACGATATTGCTAGATTAGAAGCCTCTAGAATTATTTACCAATCTTCTCCTGGATTTTTTACTGATAGATATATATATAGATATATGCAGGACATGTTGGATACAGGAAGGGTAGAGAAAAACAACGACTTTGTGTGAATTTATATTCAAGGCAATGGAATTGTAAAGGGTCAACTAAAAGGGAGCTTTGTATAGCCATAATCACATAAGTATTGAAGGAACATGGATGGTTAGGTTGTTTCTTTAACGTGTCAATCCTTCAGTATTTGGCTATATTTCTGAGATTAGTTAGTATTTACAGTATTTTACATTATTCGGATAACTCATGACTACGCAAGAAATGAAGATCATATACCCCAGTGGTTGTATTAAAGGGTTCGGTATGAAATTCCTAGCACCTGAAGAAGGTCGGAGCGTACAATACCCGAGGCGTCGTACAAATGGCAACAAAGATGAGGGCAATAGTCCGAATAATGTTAACCCTTGACATGTTATTTCATTTCAAATTTTGTATGTGACGTCCACTGAACATCGAACGGATAATTTGAGTACCATATCGGAAGGCAGTTTTGCGCCTTCGGATTACGGTGTCACATCGTTTAGTTATAGCATTTCGCAAATATTTAAATTTTTGTACTTGTTGGATTTTGGCATCTCTGATTCGTAGTTCGTATTTCTGGGCTATAAATTATAAAAAGCTAACTAAATATTAGGTAATTTTTGAAAGGCTTCTTCGTAGTGCCGATAACTTTTCAGCAACCCTCATAGATAGATCTAAAATTAAAGATAGCCTCGAACGACATTTGATCGTCCACAAGTTTGTCATGAATTGGTAACTTGGTAAATTAACTAAATTCTTTACCAGCCTAACAGACGAAATTCGAGGTAGGCACATGACCAAGATCAAAAATTCTTGAAAGTCGCCCATTCTTCGAAACTCTTATAACCACGTGTCAGAATAGTTGACAGGGTTATGGCGCTGGTCAGCGCGATGATAATCAGGTGAGCGTCCCATTGAAGCCAATGAAGCCACTATTGATTGGTCACGAAAAATTCACCGTTCATGACGTAGGTGATATGACGCCAAGTTCAGAGGTTAGCAAAGTTTGAGCCGCAAGTGTTGTTGTATGCTGTTATTATTCCCTCCGCCAAAGCGGGTAATGTACTTTATAGAACTTAGAAATCTGTTCAATGTCTTCTTATATTAAGCTCGTCACCAATTGTAGACTTACTATCGTTGAAAAAGGTATGATTTAACTGATTCGTCTTCTAGGGTTTATTAACTCTTTGCCAGTTAGGTAATAACAATTTAAAAGAAAAAGAATTATAGTCTGATAATGGATTAGTGACACAAGACATACTAATTAATCCATAGCTGAGAGTTTGTTTGTTTCGAGGTTTAACGACTTATCAATCCTTATGGGATCATTCAAGGTCATAACCAATGTTTTTTGGGGTAGGGTTATTTTATTTTACAACATTTCTCTTTTCGAGTATCAAGATTCATTGGGATTTGGTTTTTAAGAGCAGGGTCCCCAAGTCCTACCCTTGTTATTTAACCCATAACTGGAGGGAAGGGATGGATTAATACCTTTCCCAAGGGTACCAGTGCGTGAGTGAATGCAGGGTATTCAACTGGAATTCGAACTGGGCTCACAGATTCTCTTTCCGAGCCGATATCCACTGCACCACTAACGCACATCCGTCACTATACGCTTAAAGAACTTGGTATTGCCAAGCGGTCATCCATTTTAAGTACTGACCAGGCTCAACGTTGCTTAACTTCGGTGATCGAGCGAGAACAGGTGTATTCAACGTGATAGGGCGTAAGCTCTATAGCTGAGAGAAGTGGTGGAATCATATACATTGAAGCTTGGGCACCTCGAAGTGGTGTAATGGTTAACAAGCTTGTCTCGCTAGAACCATTGCAATTGAGTAGTGGGTTTGATCCTCACTCTGTATCCCATACGTTCGGTCTTGTGCCACATCTAAGCTGCGCTTAGAAAATCACCATATACATCGAAGCTTACAGTAAATAAGTTTAATTATTCATTTAAACAAAACTTAGTTTTTCACTCTTTCGTTTTACAATGTAACTCGGATATAAGAGAGTTGTCAGGATCTGATAAAAGTTATCTTATATCCGAGTTTGGTCTATTTAAAATACATTACCACAGGCTCTAATTTGGGACCAGAGACAATATCTCTTATATATTGGTTTCTCTTATATCCGGGTTATATCTGGTGATCAGTGGAAATGTTACATGAAAAAAAAATTGATAAAATAGATATGTATTTTATCAAATCTTTTTTCATGTAACATTTCCACTGATCTCGCAGACACACACACACACACACACACACATACATATATATATATATATATATATATATATATATATATATTGTAATTTTGTTATTACAATGTTTATAAAAGCAGAGTATAACTACACAAAAATGTTCGTGTTTCAGAACAATACTGTTCTTCTTCAGGTGATATGTTAAAATAAATGGTGAAAATTATTTATTTTTAAAATATTAGATGAATTCATAGCTATTTAGAAAATGGTGGAGTGGTAGTTGGAGAAAATGCTTTAGGTGTGTCAATATTGTTCAATCAAAACTGAGAATTATGTAACCATGGAGATTTAATATTTGGGTTATGAAAGGAGGCGGGATGGCTTGGATCTAGACATACCACTTTTTAATTTTATCTGGATAAGTTACATAGTGGGACCTTAGATTTTTTTTTAAAATGAGTAAATAATAATTCTTAACAGGTGGGATTTTAAGGTTTTTTTTATTAAACAATAGATTTTTTTACTACTATCTCATGAATAAAGGGGCTGGAAATTGTTTAGGTCAAAATTAGGATTAAATAATTATGGTATATTTAGTTATATTGTATTAAGAACAACAATTAAGTATTGTGTGGATCATTTATTTTAGTAAAATAATTTTTATTTTTTAATTATTTTGGAGTATAAGTTATACATGAAACATTGTAATTAATTAAATTTTAAAGAAAATTATTTTGCCTGAGTAAGGTACATAGTAGGACCCCTCAATACTTAAATAGGTAAATAATTTTTAACAGCAAGTTGGATTTTTTTTAAGCTACTTCATGAGTAAAGGGGCTGGAATGTTTGTTATAATTAGGATTATATAATTATGGTACATTAAAGTATATTGTAGTTAAGAAAACTAATTAAGTGTTGTGTAGGTTATTTATTTTAGTAAAATAATAATAATTTTTTAAGTGAGAGCATAAGTTGTTACATGAGAGCATAAGTTGTTACATGAGAGCATAAGTTGTTACATGAGAGCATAAGTTGTTACATGAGAGCATAAGTTGTTACATGAGAGCATAAGTTGTTACATGAGAGCATAAGTTGTTACATGAGAGCATAAGTTGTTACATGAGAGCATAAGTTGTTACATGAGAGCATAAGTTGTTACATGAGAGCATAAGTTGTTATAGAGCATAAGTTGTTACATAAGAGCATAAGTTGTTACATGAGAGCATAAGTTGTTACATGAGAGCATAAGTTGTTACATGAGAGCATAAGTTGTTACATGAGAGCATAAGTTGTTACATGAGAGCATAAGTTGTTACATGAGAGCATAAGTTGTTACATGAGAGCATAAGTTGTTACATGAGAGCATAAGTTGTTACATGAGAGCATAAGTTGTTACATGAGAGCATAAGTTGTTACATGAGAGCATAAGTTGTTACATTGAGAGCATAAGTTGTTACATGAGCATAAGTTGTTACATGAGAGCATAAGTTGTTACATGAGAGCATAAGTTTTACATGAGCATAAGTTGTTACATGAGAGCATAAGTTGTTACATGAGAGCATAAGTTGTTACATGAGAGCATAAGTTGTATTAGAATGAAACGTATTTTTTTTTTTATAAATTAAAATAGAAATATTTTGTCTGGGTAAGATACATTGTGGGAACATACATAATATAAATAGTCAGACAAAAATATCGAGGAATCATTATAAAAGTAACTGCTTGAACAGTGGGTTTTAAATCTACGTGTTCTTCCACTTTCTTGTAATATATATATATATAATTAATGTGAAGAAGTATATTACTTAGCTGGGCAGTATTATTTGATAGCTGAATTAACACTACTCACCTAAGTGATAATCATAGTGTTATTTCAGTCATGTCGACTTCGAAGTTCCGAGAAATAATTTCATAATGCCTTCACGAAACTTCGAAGTCAACATGACTGCATATTTACTAGTTCTAATGTAAAAGTTGAATATATATATATATATATATATATCTTTTTCAAACATATGCACCGTAATGGGGGCGCTAGAGGGTGTCGTCAGTGATATCACTAGGGGGTTTCGGGTCTTTCAACATCATACCCCACTCACCGCGCTGACCCGACCAGAGATGATCAGTTTCTGGCCCACCTTTCAGACACTGGAAAAATTACGTTTGGGCCCGGTACGAAACCTTGCAAATGCTTCTGATTGGTGACAGAGCCACTTTCCATTTAGAGGCGAACCGTACAACTCGTCCGAAACATTAATTTAGACTCAGAATTTCGGGGAATTTTACCTAACAATTTGGAATCCAGGCACTCTCTCTTTTGATCCATAACCAATTAGCTGTTCTTTCCGCTGTTTCGGTTATGGAGAAAAAGTTGAATATATATATATATATATATATATATATATATATATATATATATATATATAGGAAAAACTACTAAAAAGTTGTAAGTTAAAAATGTACTTTTTTTTGCAGTATTTATTTCTATTATATATATATATATATATATATATATATATATATATATATATATGATATTTCAGATTGGCCTCGGCCTTTCATCAGAAACAAATGATTTTAAAATTTAAACTATATATATGTATATATATTTAAACTATATATATATATATATATATATATATATAAACTATATTTAAATCCGTTGAATAGCCATTTCTACGAGGAAATTCTCGCTTCTTCAGCAACAGCGAAACGAAATTTTTATTTACTCAAATTCAAATGTATTATAAGATTTTATACCGGCGGGAGTCAAAAAAAAAAATCTTACATCCACAGGAAAATAACATAGGGTGGGATTAATAATTTTTGAATTTAAGAAAGTAAAAGGGGGGAAAGCAGACAGATGCCTATGTCTCTTACTAGAAGACATACCCCTCCTCCTCCTCCATACACGAGTCAAGAGTTCAAGAGCCAAAATCCAGCCATGTAAGATGGTAAGAAGCGGCATGGGGAACGAAAAAAATAGGAAAAAAGGGGGGGAAGGAGTGATTGACTGGAAAGTCAGCCAAGAAATAAAAAAATTCCCTTAGAAACAATAGAAAACTGCTACCCTCAATGTTGAAAGAAACATTGAAAGAAAATTACCAAAGATATATATATATATATATATATATAATGATATTTCAGATTGGCCTAGGCCTTTCATCAGAAACAAATGATTTTAAAATTTAAACTATATATATATATATATATATATATATATATATATATAAAAACTATATTTAAATCCGTTGAATAACCATTTCTACGAGGAAATTCTCGCTTCTTCAGCAACAGCGAAACGAAATTTTTATTTACTCAAATTCAAATGTATTATAAGATTTTATACCGGCGGGAGTCAAAAAAAAAAATATATATATATATATATATATATATACACATAAATTTATGCAAGAGTCAACAAACCTACCTAGGTTTCACCCTACGGCTCGTCAGGGTAAATTTCTGTCTTTGTTGCTCTACTTTCGCATTGAGCGCTTTAGTGTTAGGGTTTTCGTCTTGTTTTTTGTTTTTTTTTTCTTTCTTACGGGTACTTAACTTTTTGTTCATGTACTTCGTTTGTTTCTTTTTTTACTTCCCCCTCCTTTTCCCTCCGAGTTTATCCTCGGTGGGTTATTCAAGACGATCTTAAATAGAGTATAACTATTATTTCTGTTACTATAAATATTGTTATAATTATTATAGACATAAATGATATTCAGAAGTTTCAAGGTTGCAGTTCTTACAATAGTGCAGAAAATCGATAATATATATATATATATATATATATAAGGCAAGATGTTAGTGTGTCTATTTATCTGTCTGTATGTCCTTTATACAAATCCACAATTTTTATCCGAATCTCACCAAACTTCACACAAATATTCTTTAGGCTGAGTCTGAGCTCCAGAACCATGGATTAGTTTTAAAGCTTTCATTACACCCGAGCAACGCCGGGCTATACTGCTATATATATTTTTTCTATAATCCTGTCGCCCCAAGCAAGACATTTTACCGCCACTGTTAAGCAGGGGGTTATATAAGAGGTAAGTTATGAGAAAGAGTGACAGGTTACGGGGGTGCAGGAAGTGGGTAGGAGAAGAATGAGAATACTGATGAGAGTGGATGAAGAAAGGAGCATTAGAGAGAGAGAGAGAGAGAGAGGGGGGGTTGCAAGTTAGTAAGATAGGAGATGACTATTGACTTATATATTTAAGTATAGGGTAAGTATGGATGTAATGAAATTCCATATCCAAAGAAACACTTTTTCTTTAAAAAAAAGTGCTCAATACAAAGTAGAGTGAATAATATTTATTTAAAATTTATAATATAAATATGTTATAAATTTGTATCACTACAAAAGTAGCCATTATAACATAAATGTTATAAATTATATCTAATCTAAACTTATTTATAAATGGAACTTTGTGTGTCTGTTCATTACCTATAGACTCCGAAACGACTAAACCGATTTTCTTGAAAATGTACACAGTTGTACTATAAGCGTCTGCGAGTGTTCTTAGCTAGGTTTTGTATGGAGGTACCCCCGATAAATATCGAAAATCGATAATCGAAAAAATCAGGTTTTAGAAGGAGTGCTCTGATTTTAATCAAATTTGATACATTCATAGACAAAGACATAAGAAACGATATCTAAAAGTTTTAAGGTTGCAGTTCTTACAATATTTAGAAAATTTGATATTGATACCAGGAAATCAAACTGTCATTTTTCTTTCAATCTATGGTTTCGCTTTAACTGGAAACAACTATTGTTTTTTAGTCTTTCGTGCCAACGTCCAATAAGTCTGAGCTCCAGGACCATGGATTAGTTTTAAAGCTTTCATTACACCCCAGCAACGCCAGGCTATACTGCTAGTACATATATATATATATATATAATTATGAATTCATTGTGCATTGCAACACGGAAATTTCTGTGTTTCGAGATAGATTCTCTTCATCAAGCAATGTTGGTTGTGCAAATGATTTACATTTAAATACAAAAAACCTTGGGAAGATATCAAGTTTACGTGTGTGTTCCTTTCAACTAATCAGAGAGAAGATACATAAAATTGTTTATAAAAAGTTTTGTTTACAATACATCAATAGATATTAGAAAGTTGGGATAAAGATAGCAGGAAGTAAATCAGGGGAAATAAAAATGTTACTTAAAAATCAAAGGTTTTGAAAAAATTTGAACTAGAAAAGCACTTATAAGAAGCCCGATGAAGAGAATCTATCTCGAAACATAGAAATTTCCGTGTCGCAATACACAATTAATTCATAATTATATGATTATATCAAGTTCTATAATATTTAATATATTAAGCACTGTTTATAATAAAATAAATGCCGGGGTACTAAGAATAGTAAAACCTTGAGTCTTCTTCACCTGGATATATATATATTGTCATCCGCAGACAGATCTGTTTCGCTGTATCATAGCTCATCAGTACGGTTAGACTCCGATTGCTTTTTAACCCAGGATTGAAACCCGATCAAATTGGCGTCAGTCGGCGATTCTACCTCTGGGCTATGGACGTTCGGTGGAAGAAGGCAGACATTTTTACGCATATATTATCATTATACGCGCCCAATAGCTAGAGTGATCTAATTCATTCTACTGAATGAGCGATGCGTACACGCCAGAGTAACTACTGTTTTTCAAAGTCTACCATTCTTCCAGAGTGGTCAATCAGGATGTGAGAGCGTGTGTGCATATATATATATATATATATATATATATATATATATATATATATATATATATATATATATATATATATATATATATATATATATATATATATATATATATATATATATATATATATATATATATATATATATATATATATATATATATATATATATATATATATATATATATATATATATATATATATATATATATATATATATATATATATATATATATATATATATATATATTAGTCATCCACATACAAGCCTGTTTCGCTGTATCAGGGCTCATCATCTTTTTTTTTCAATTGGATTAGATAGATCTATCTATCGCCCGGTTCACACTTCAACCACGTCTATTGAACAGGTTAAGAGGCTCATCCCTTGTTCCCTGTTTAGGATGTGGTTTCCGGCTTTTCTCTTTTCCAATCTTCTCACTTTGGTTTCTTTTTTTTTCAATTGGAGTAGATAGATCTATCTATCGCCCGGTTCACGTCTATTGAACAGGTTAAGAGGCTCATTTCTTGTTCCCTGTTTAGGATGTGGTTTCCGGCTTTTCTCTTTTCCAATCTTCTCACTTTTGGTTTTTTTTTTCAATTGGAGTAGATAGATCTATCTATCGCCCAGTTCACACTCCAACCACATCTATTGAACAGGTTAAGAGGCTCATCCCTTGTTCCCTGTTTAGGATGTGGTTTCCGGCTTTCTCTTTTCTAATCGTTTCACTATTACGTAGCCCCCTGCACATCAGTGGCGTTACCGCCTTGCTCGGGGTGATACGATTAAAATATATATATTCATAAAATGGTGGTAAGATCAACATCTCAGCTTTCCCGAAGATATTTGTGTGTAAGTGAATGCAATGAATTCAAATAGAATGTGAACTCTGCTCTTCGATTTCTCGCTTCTAAGCGATTTCCACTGCCCCACAAAGCACAGCTATAAAACAGAAGAACAATTAAATAAAAAAAATCCAAGTACCTTCTCAGTTGATTTTAATGAAACTTGTATAAAAAGGGACTGCTGCCTAAACACACACATGTATATATATTAAAGAAATAATGGATTTTTATTTATTAATCTTCTATGTGCCATGTCTCTTCAGGACGTAGGCGATCATGGATTTCCACGTCTCCTTATCCCTGGTAGCTCTTAGCACGCTTTCTCCTGTTACCCCACCCAAAACTCGCTATGCCATCCACCTGCCCAGGCCCTTTAAATATGTTATCCGCTGCTTTCCCCTGTCACTCTTTCTCTTTATCTGTCGTGTGAGTATCAGATTTCCTAAGCCTTCCTTCCTCATCACATATCCCAAGAACTTCAGCTGTCTCTTCTCGATTCTCAGCATTAATTTCCTTTTCGTCTTCTATTAGAACACTTCCCGAGTACTTAAATTTTTGTAGTTGCTTGAATTTAGTATCCTGAACCTGTAATTGGCATTTTGGGCTCCTCCGTTTGCTGATGACCATACATTCGGTTTTTTTTTTGTTTGTTTGTTTTTTGTAGTCCTTTCTTTTGATTTTCTTCATCTAACTTTTTTAAGAGGTCTTATAGTTTTCTTTTTGTGTCAGCTATCAGCACTGCACACAAATTAAGTCATTTTTAGTGGATACTCATATTTGAGTAGACGCTCCATATATTTATTATATAAAATATTATTATTCATCTATCACGTATAAATATACTGTTTAATAAATAAACAGAGTTGCTACTAAAATATAGGTATCCACTAAAAATAACATTTAAGTTATATATATATATATATATATATATATATGACAGGATAGGATGTGCATTGTGGTGCAGTTGATATCGGCTCGGAACCAAAAATCGGGGAGCCGAGTTCGAATTCCAGTTGCATTCCTTACATTCACTTACACGCAAATACCATTGGGAAAAGTATAAATCCGTCTCTTCCCTCCAGTTTTGGGTTAAATAACAGAAAAATTGGGTTCTATAGCCTTGGCTGTCAACCAGTCTACCGTAGAAAGTAATGGCAACCTACTGCGGGATAATCTTCTGTCCATTCATGTCTCTTTCGAGATATGATCGCCCAAGCGTGTATCACGTATGGCATTTAACTGACTGACTGTTATAAGACGGTGTTCAAAAAATTACCTTGACATATTTTGCCGTTGGTCTGAGATCATGAGAAAATTATGATTTTCTATTTCCCGAGAGTAAAATCTACATTGCCGAGACAATGAACGCTTGGTTGATTGCTTAAGTGTATCGTCAGATATTGTAACTAATTTGAACTTTTTTTTTTTTTAAATCTTTTAAGTATGTCACATTGCTTCAATACTAATTTAATAAACCAAAACAGATATATTAAAATAACATATAACCGTGGTGGGCTGGTACAACATAGCACTTTCAATGAGTCTTTTTAGTATTGTGTGTGTGTGTGTGTGTGTGTGTGTGTGTGTGTGTGTGTTCTTTAAGTCTGGCCCAAAATCTAATCTCATTTAAACAAACACGGAGACCTACCAAACTCTATCCGTAATATACTCGTTGATAATAAAAATATAAATACTTCCATTCATTTTTAATACTTAAATTTAAATTGAATTTTAAAAAATAAAAATAAAAAATTTCTTAAAGTTTTAATTTTAATTGAAAGCCAAGATATCAAATTTACTACTAATAATAATCCTGGCTTTTTAAAGCCATGAACATTGCACAAGGTTTGAAGGTAGTTAAAATAATAACGGTGTCAAGGGAAAAAAGTCGTACTTTTGAGACTCCGCTTTTTGTGGAGTCAAGGGCGGACACGGAGGTCCAAATTTGCCCAGCTTTTAAAACAAATACAGATTTAATTCAGGTTACAAACTTACTGATCAACTCTTGTGTATTGGGGGGAGGGATGCTGGGGGTAATTAAATGGTTAAATAGCTGAGAGTAAATGACGGATGAAGAACTAAATCCTCAAGTTTAAATTTAATCTCTGTCATGGCAGTAGATGTTGCGACTTGTAGTACATTAACTTTTCCTCTTTCATTCTCTCTTTTCTTTTCTTCTTCGTTCTCTCTTTTCCTCTTCTTTCGTTCTCTCTTTTCCTCTTTTTTCATTCTCTCTTTTCCTCTTTTTTCATTCTCTCTTTTCCTCTTTTTTCATTCTCTCTTTTCCTCTTTTTTCATTCTCTCTTTTCCTCTTTTTTCATTCTCTCTTTTCCTCATTCTCTCTTTTCCTCATTCTCTCGCTTCTTTCTTTCGTTCTTTTCCACTTCTTTCATTCTCTCTTTTCCGCTTCTTTCATTCTCTCTTTTCCACTTCTTTCGTTCTCTCTTTTCCTCTTCTTTCGTTCGTTCTTTCCGCTTCTTACTTTCTTTCTCTTCCTCTTCTTTGGTTCTTTCTTTCGTTCTCTTCCTCTTCTTTCGTTCTTTCTTTTTCTTTTCACTTCCTTCCTTTTTCTTTTCTTCCCTTTCTTTTTCTTCCAATGAATATTTATGTAGGTCACATGTCCACTTAGTATCGGCCATACCTGTATAGTTACTTTTAATTATGTTACGTCAATAGTACGCTTTCTGTTTTTTCTAGCACCAACCGGAAGTATATTCACCCGTATAGTAACTGTGTTTATTCAAACCCCAGTGTTTTATTATTATTATTATTATTATGGTGGCGTGTGTAGCTTAAGTCGAGACTGAAAACCGGAAAATGGTGGAAAAACAACGTTGACAAGTGTCAGAAAATAACGACTTTACGGAACAAAGCCATAGCAGATTTGAAATAACGAACGCGATGCTATGAGAATATCTTGCTAGCTAATCAATGCCCGACGACAGCTATATATTTATATATATCGGTCGAGTTTCGATCCCGTCCATAAGCAAGTGGATGTATATATATATATATATATATATATATATATATATTAGTCATCCACATACAAGCCTGTTTCGCTGTACACACGCTAGACACATCCACTTGCTTATGGCCGGGATCGAAACTCGACCGATTTGGTGTCAGTCGGAGTTGCTACTCCCTAAGCCATAGGCGCATAGATTCAGAGAAGGGAAATTTTAACGTGTTGCATATAAGCAGCGTATACACACGCCAGTCACCGAAAGAACTCAATTCATTTCTAAAGAGTCACGCATATAGCAGAAGTAGAAAAATTTTCTTCTCCAGAGAGCTCAATACTCACAACTAATATATATATATATATATATATATATATATATATATATATATATATATATATATATATATATTGCTATTACAATGATTTATAAAAGCATTATATCATTACACAAAAATTTTCATGTTTCAGAACAATATTGTTCTTCTTCAGGTGATATTTTAAAAATAAACTCTAGTTACTAACGAAAAATTTTAAAATTTAATACAAATTATCTAGCCAATAAATTTATTTATTTTTTGTATTAGAAGTTTTTTTGTTTTTTTTTAAAGTATTGTATTTTCTGCGTCACATTATAAAGTTGTGTTTCACGGTTTCTTCCCCTTACAGGAAAAAAATTGGACAATTATGTCAACTCTGTTTAACCATACTTAGCTTATCTCCACATCTGAACGTCATCACACATTAATCACTTAATTAAAGGTCAGAAAGATCAGCGCTCCATGATTATGAAATACTTTTATTCTAAATTTCATGCTATAAATAATTAATAATTGTGTAAATCAAATTAATTTAACTTTATATTTGATAATTTTCCAGAAATAACATGTCACAGATGTATATTTTATTTTTGGAAGATTTTTAAAACCGAGTACTAACTTTTGTTTACAAATGTGTCGATCGCTCAAAAAACGGTTGCAAATTTGAATATTTTTTAATATCTGAAAATGTTAGATTCCAGTTAAGATAATCTCTGTTTGAAATACACCAGTGTATTTTACTGAATGGAAATTTAATCATTTAGCTTTTAACTAAATCTTCAATAAAACTTTTTTATATATCAAAATTAATTTTAAAATTTAGGTACAATGAATACAGTGGATAAGTTGAGGTACGTATATAAGTTATGCTTAGTGGATACGCGTGCTCTAGTCGATAATAAAAAAAAAAACTGGCTTTGGCAATAAAAGCGTTATTAAAAAAAAATATATCTCGGTCGGGATTGAACCTGCGTTTCTTTTAAATCTTGTAAAATATCTTTCAGCTAAACGTGCTTTTAACTTCTCAGCAACAAGTGACCTTACCGCAAAGTAAATAAATTTTTGGTGCAGTGGATATCGGCTCGGAACAAGAAATCGGGGAGCCGAGTTCAAATTCTAGTTTAATTTCTTGCATTCACTTACGCGCAAATATCCTTGGGAAATGTATTAATCCGTCTCTTCCCTCCAGTTATGGGTTAAATAACAGATTGGGTTCTATAGCCTTGGCTGACAACCAGTCTACTGCAAAAAGTAATGGAAACCTACTGCGGGATAATTTTCTGCCTAGTTGGTCATGTCTCTTTCGAGACATAATCGCCCAAGCGTGTGCCACGTATGGCACTTAACTAACTGACATCTCTCGGATATATTTAGGCTGCAAGAATCTATTTAAACAAGGTTTATAAATTTCAACCAACATGGTTTTTCTGCTTTAATTTTCTTATTGTTTTCATAAATTTAGATGTGTAACGTAATATTCGAAAATTGTAAAAAAAACAAAAAACAACGGAAATTAAACGAATTGTCAATTGAATTTAATAAATTACGCACATACATACACACATATTTCATTTACTAAAATTCCGCTAGCTTAACTCTATAAAAAACATTTTCCCCCAACCCCTTCTTTTACTAGAGAAAACCTCTGGGTTTAGAATTTTTCCTTATTCTCTGTTTAAATGGGGCTGAGAATGCATGTCTTAAGACGACATGTTGAAAATGGCTATTTCTCCTCTAAGTTTTATCTGAATTCACAGATAAATAAATACTTTATATATATATTGTAAGGTCTGATGATATGAGCTAATTAAACTCATTGAAATGAGCGATAGTTTATAACTGAAATGACATACTGAGTTTTTCTTTATAAACTATATATATATATATATATATATATATATATATATATTTCAAGCCAGTATTATTAAACTATACTGACAAGATCTGTCTGTCAAACTATCTATTTAGCTTTTCGGGCTCACAACTAATATATATATATATGTGTGCGTGTGCGTATACTAATAATAAATATACATTTTGTTCTTTACAGATTAGTGCATCTTTCCTGCACATGCGAATTGAAAACGCACTGTTTACTACTTATATATTTATATATATTATATTTTAGTTTTAAACAAACAAAATCGCATTTTTTTAAGGTAACCTTTTCGCCAGCACCTCCTCAGCGGCCATATCTTTTCATAATATTCTGTTTGAGTTGCCAACGATTCTTCTTCTGATGTGTTGGCAAAAAAATGTTACCTTTAAGGAAAAAAAATGGCGTTTTGTCTCTTAAAAATAGTTTACAATTTCTGTGTGATGTAACTTTTGCTACATAAGATTGGCGCGTGCATGAAACTCAGTTGTAATAATCGGTGAAAAAAATATATATATATTTATTATTTCTGTGTGCTTACTGCTTATGTGCAACACGTTAAAATTTCCATTCTCTGATTCCAACGCGCCTATGGCTTGGGGGTAGCGACTTCGACTGACAGCAAATCGGTCGAAATTCGATCCCGGCCAGAAGAAAGTGGATGTGTCTAGCCACACTGAGGAGCTGTGATACAGCGAAACAAGCTTGTATATGGATGACTAATATTATATACTTTCAATCTCTTTCCGAGATCATCTTCCGAGGTGGGAGTTATGGTAACAAAAATAACTGCAAATCTGTCTTGCTAAAAATTACTGTAAATTTTTTTCTGCTTCAAATATAACGGAAACAAAATGTACACTTTGTAGTAGATAATAATTTGTACATGTTCTAAACTATAATATATATGTGTGTGTGTGTGTGGGTATATATATATATATATATATATATATGTGTGTGTGTGTGTGTGTAGGTATGTGTGTGTAGGTATATATATATATATCTCCAAGTGAATAAGGAACTAAGGAAATATAAACAACGTTCAAGACATTAATCCAAAACAGTGCTCAGTATAAAAATAGAGCTAGGAATATTTATTATAAATTATAGTTTAGAACATGTACAAATTACAATCTTCTACAAACTGTACATTTTGTTTCGACATTGAAAGAACAATGTCTCATCAGATAGTAAACGCTATTTTTTCCGTAGTAGATTGTAATTTGTACATGTTCTAAACTATAATATATATATATATATATATATATATATATATATATATATATGCACACACACACACACACACAGTGTAACCCTGATATAAGAGAGTTGTCGGGACCGGATAAAAGTTCTCTTATATCCGAGTTTGTTCTATTTTATATACATTACCCTAGGCTCTAATTTGGGACCAGAGAAACGTCCTCTTATATCGAGGTTTCTCTTATATCGAGGTTTCTCTTATATCGTGGTATCTTATATCCGGATTATATATGACTATAGATCCAGTGACAGTTTGCGTGTTAGGCCAAGACCCTCTGAATAATAACAATTCTCATGGCGAGAGTCACGTTTATGCCCACCCGAATGGCTAGACTCGGAATCTAGGGAAATTAGCCATTTAACGTAATTTTACTTGAAGCCGAACATGGGATAAGTCACGCTGACTCCCCAAGGCTAGTTGTGGTCAATCCTCGTCATAACTGCATTTTCCGGTCAAACATCTAAATTGGATATGTTTTTACGTGACGCTGTGCAGAACCGGAAGCTTCCTAATTGTAGACGTCTATCTAAATATTTATTTAATTCTAATAATAATGGATGAAACTACATATTTTCTTCCTTCAATACTGATATGTTTTGTTTAATGCCGTTATAGTGTCTGTCCTACCTTTGTGATTATGGTATATTAGCAGTATAGCCCGGCGTTGCTCGGATATAATGAAAGCTTTAAAACTAATCCATGATCCTGGAGCTCAGACACTTTGGACGTTGGCACGAAAGACTAAAAAGAAATAGTTGTTTTTAGTTAAAGCAAAACCGTAGACTGAAAGAAAAATGAATGGATGTAAGTTAAATTTTGAAGTTTGGTGAGAATCGGATAAAATTTGTGGATTTGTATAAAGGACACACAGACAGATAAACAAACATCTTGCCTTATGTATATATATATATTAGTCATCCACATACAAGTCCGTTTTGCTGTATCACAGCTCATCAGCGTGGCTAGACACATCCACCCGCCTCTGGCCGGGATCGAAACTCGACCGATTTGGTGTCAGTCGGAGTCTCTACTCCCTAAGCCATCGGCGCATAGGTTCAGAGAAAGGAAATTTTAACGTCTTGCATGTAAGTAGTGTATACAGACGCCAGTCACCGAGATAAACTTATGAATATCGTTTCTTATGTCTTTGTCTATGACTGTATCAAATTTGATTAAAATCGGACCACTCCTTCTATAACCCGATTTTTTCGATTATCGATTTTCGATATTTATCGGGGTTACCTCGACAAAAAACCTAGCTAAGAACACTCGCAGACGCTTATAGTACAACTGTGTAAATTTTCAAGAAAATCGGTTCAGCCGTTTCGGAGTCTATAGGTAACGGACACATACACACAGTCACACACACAGACAAAGTGCCATTTATGAAATAAGTTTAGATAAAGTGGCTCACACGCTTGGGTGATCATGTCTCGAAAGAAACATGACTGACTGAGCAGAGGTTTATCCCGTAAGTTGTCATTACTTTCTGCGGCAGACAACAATATGTACCTCTTTAATTCTAGCATAGTATATTGCCTACCTCTTTGATTCTAGTATAGTATGTGTACTACCTAACTAAAAGCATATTTACACTATTCGGACTATTTTCCTGATCTTTGTTGCCATTTCGGCTGTTGTACGTTCCGGCCTTCTTCAGGTGCTAGGAATTTCGAACCGAACCCTTTATTACAATCACTGGGATATATTATCTTCATTTCTTGCGTAGTAGTGCCTCTTTTGGTAGAGCAAAGAATCACTTGACTGACGGAGACACCCCACCCCGACTATTACAGGGTTATGTAATAGTACATAATCCATTTCGAACCGAATCCTTTATTAAAATCACTGGAGTATATGAACTCCATTCCTTGCGTAATGCCTCTTCTGAAAGTCATGAGTTATCTCCCTCTAACCCTGCAAGTTACTTGTTCACCACTGCTGTAGCCTGGTGTTGAACTCACAACACTTTGGGTCAAGTCACAGGAACTAACCAACATCTATCCTAAATATAGACAAACACTAAAGCCTTATTTTATGTTAAAATCTCTTAAATTACATTTGTTTTTAATGATT
This sequence comes from Ascarosepion bandense, assembly GCA_037127315.1. NCBI lineage: Eukaryota > Metazoa > Mollusca > Cephalopoda > Sepiida > Sepiidae > Ascarosepion > Ascarosepion bandense. The sequence continues at coordinate 2,139,221 of JBBBDQ010000237.1, read as the reverse complement.
TTCGTTTCATTTCAGTAGTTGAGCTACGGCCTTTAAGATGCTTCTTCTGTGGGTAGAGTAGACATTTTTTGAAATGAAAAGGTTTCCTTTTCGTTAGAAATTCTGAAGTTATAAAAAATATAAAAGTTGTTATTTTTATTTAGCGAGGCATAAAGATCTGTTGATGTTCCTGGGCGTCGGCTGATTTGCCTCTCTTGTACTGAAAGATAAATCACAAGACTAAATACAATCCAGTGATCCAAGAATATTATCAGCAAAGGATCAAGAAGAAAATAGTAACATTTATACTTCACTCATAAAATAACACTCAGATGAAAGGCTCTGTTTATTATGTATTCAATAAAATTTTATTTTTACGAGTGGACTAATGCCGTTAAAAATGACGAGAAATTATATACAAATAAATACACAACTGTCTTTACTATAATATATATATATGTGTGTGTGTGTGTCCGTGTGCACTTTTTTAAAATTATAACTTTATCTGTATCTAAACTTATTTATAAATGAAACTTTGACTGTGTGTGTGTCCGTTACCTATAGACTCCGAAACGGCTGAACCGATTTTCTTGAAAATTTACACAGTTGTACTATAAGCGTCTGCGAGTGTTCTTAGCTATGTTTTGTGTCGAGGTACCCCCGATAAATATCGAAAATCGATAATCGAAAAAATCGTGTTATAGAAGGAGTGGTCCGATTTTAATCAAATTTGATACAGTCATAGACAAAGACATAAGAAACGATATTCAGAAGTTTCAAGGTTGCAGTTATATCCTTGGATGACTTATTTGACTCCGATATTAGAAATCGATACCCTGATATCCTACCGGGTCTGATCAAAATCAGTTTTTCAGCCCTTTTATCTTAGCGCCAAACCAGAAGCAAAAACTAAGTCGGTATAATTGTAGTTCTTAGTCTCAGCCATGATACCATTTACTCAGAGGACTTATTTAGCCTTCAAAATTCAGTTTACGACGAAAAAACTTATTTGATATCGATACCAGGAAATCCAAATTTGACTTACATCCATTCATTTTTCTTTCAGTCTACGGTTTCGCTTTAACTGGAAACAACTATTGCTTTTTAGTCTTTCGTGCCAAAGTCCAAAGGGTCTGAGCTCCAGGACCATGGATTGGTTTTAAAGCTTTCATTACACCCCAGCATCGCCGGGCTTTACTGCTAGTGTATATATATATATTTATGTGTGTGTGTTTTAGGCAGCAAATTTTCTAATTAATGTCATAGTTTTATAACATTTCTTATAAGAATCAGAGTAGATTTTCGGTAAATGGTGTTTCTGTTTGCCAAAAACAATTTAAATTTTCCAAGGGGTCCAGCTTTTAACTAATATAAATAAGAAGACCCTTTCAAAACTATCATCAGCTTTATGACTGTACCATCTGGTCCAGCTGCTTTGTTTCTATTCAGTTTGGCTATTGCAGATTCCACTTCAGTCTTTGCTTTGGCAATTATCAGCCTGCCACCAGATTCCATCTCTTGCCGTAGTGTATTCTCTTTACAATAAACCTCTTATTTTTCATCTACGCACATGTTGCTGTTCTTTCACTCGAGTACCACCTCGTCTGTTTGTAACCTCTTTAAAGGATACAACAAATGTCTGTGTGTGTATATATTTTCTAAACATATACTGTTAAATATAAGAGACAATGAATGTCTATTATGTTTAATCATGAGCCGTTCTAAATGTCGTATTTTGGCTTTAATTTCAGTTGAAAATAAAGACAAAAATTCTCCAACATTTGGATAATTATTTATTAATTTGGTTCTAAGCTTTCGGCTCACATGAGCCATCTTCAGAGAGGTTATTTAGACGGTAATACAATAACATCCACCATCACCGACGATTTTTTTGTGTTGACATAAAACTCCGTTAGGCAACAGCAATAGTTACCAAAAACAACAAACGCAGTTCTCAAATTTCCAATGCGGTTCTATGACGTAACACCGCGTGATAGCGCAAAATGACAACAGAACCATGTATTCAAATGCAATGTAACGTGTTATGTCCGGATTTAAAGGTGATTTTATTAAGTGTTGGCTGTTTAGATTTGATGTACATGGCCTCCAATATCTGAAGGTTCCTCTTACTATGTGTATGAGTAAGGATCACTGTATTGTTGACCAAAATCTGTCCGATATTACCTACATGTTTATGTTTTTCAGAGAAATGTTGTTTAATTGTACTCTGATAAGAAAGATGACATGTAAGTCTACGGGAGAGCGTGGTTGTAGTAAAACCAATATATGTACTGGATTTTTTATTAGTATCAGAGATGCAATCTCTGAATGAGCATGTAAATTGGTACACTTCATTGGTTTTTTGTAGAAAATTTAGTTTAGTGCTTGTAGGGTTATTATAGACTATGAGGTCAATTGTTTTGAATTTTTTATAATATATAATGAGTTTAATTTGATTATTACTATCAACTGGTTTAACATTTCTATGTATTATGTTTTTGAGTTTTCATCTTGTTTGTAATTATGTATTTGGTTGCAATAGTATAAGTTAATTGTGTTATGTTTATTTTTATGTAAACCATTATTATTAATATTATCATTATTGTTAGAGCTATTGCTAATTTTGTTGAGATACATTTTAATTTGTTGATCAATAACGGAGTTAGGAAATCCATGATTGACTAGTGTTTGCTTAATGTTGTGTAATTCTTTATAAAATATAGATTTGGAAGAAGATATCATTTGTGTGCGTTGAAGTAAGTTTTTTAAAACAGCTAACTTATATCGTTGGGGGCATTCACTATTATAATTAAGAAGACATAAATTTATGCTAGTTGGTTTCCTATATAGAGAAATAGTAGATCTGTGTTTGCTAGAATCAATGAATACATCAAAGAATGGGATTTTGTTATTAATATTAAGTTCTAATGTAAATTTGAGGACGGAGTGACTTTCAAATTTGTTTTTAAGATACGTTGCCGAGACGTTGTAATAACAACGAATATAAGTAGTGTAAATAATGGTAACTCCTCATCCCAGAAAGGGTCCTAGGTATGACGGTAAACTGCATCCGGCAGCAAGGCTTCTAATTGGGAGGAGCATGGAACCACCTCTTAATTACTTTTGTTCTCAGATTCACTCTGACTTGGAGTGGTAGCACCTGTTAGGGTCCCAACTATGGGTAAATAGTTAACCCCCAAACTGGTGTCAAAACACTATGAAAGTATAACAACAGACTTTTATAGAAATATATACACAAAAATAGACTTTTATAGAAATATATATTTGAATCGTGTTACCCCAAGCAAGGCATTCCACTGCCACTATAGCGCAGGGGGTTACATAGAGGGATTGGGTATAGGAAATGTCAGAAGGAGGGTGATAGACGACTTAGGATGTACATAGGAAGAGAGTTGGAGAGAGTGGGTGTGAGTTAGTGTGTTAGGAGGTGTCTATTGACCTTACATTTAAACTCCTGGAGGTTGTAGCCCTCGGGGAAGTAAGCATGCGGTAGGGAATTCCACAGGCGGGAAGTGCGAGGAAAGAAGCTGTTGGAGTAGAAATTGCGGTTACATTTCATCGGTTTCACAGTAAAAGGGTGGGACCTAGTTGCCAATCTAGTATCTCGTGCAAATTCACATCTGGGGGGCACCAGTGATTTAAGTTCGTCAGAGCAGAAGCCATGAAAGTATTTATAGAAGAGGCACAGGGAAGCCACGTCACGCCGGTGAGAGAGATACTGCAGGCGGTCAGCTAAGTCGGTATCAATCACATTACAGATTCTTCGCTGTATTTTGTCAAGAACCCCGAGGAGAATAGAAGGGGCACTCGACCAGATGTGGCAGCAGTACTCAATACACGGGCGGATGGTGGAGTTATATAATTGCAGGATAGATTCAGGCGGAAAGAATTTCCGGGCCCTGCACAGAGAGCCGACTTTCATAGCTGCGGATTTAGCAATGGATTCGACGTAGTCATTCCACTTGAGGTCCGCTGAGAGTGTCAGGCCAAGCAGGCGTAGTGATTTCCTCTTTGGGAGGCAAGCCTGTTCCATGCTGATGGGAGGGAGGTGTGGTTGTCTGTGGTGGTTAATTGACAGCAGCTTCGTTTTGGAAGAATTGAATTTAACGAGCCATTTCTTACCCCAATCCACCACAGATTGGAGGTCCTTCTCAAGCTCGGCAGCGAGGATCACCTTGTCACCTACACTAGATTTTTGATCGAGGCGAGAGTAAACTGTGGTATCATCGGCGTACATGCCTACTTGTGATCTTATGGTATCGGGGAGATCATTGATATAGATTAGAAAGAGCGTAGGACCTAGGATAGAGCCTTGGGGTACACCCGCGTTTGTAGGGTAGTTCTGGCAGACATGTCCGTTTAAAACCACCTTCAGTGTGCGGTTAGAGAGGAATGACCGGATTAAGTCCAACAAAAGTCCAGTTATGCCATAGCTTCGCAGTTTCCGTCGAAGGCCGGCATGCCATACTCTGTCGAATGCTTTAGAGATATCCAAGGCGACGGTTCGGGCTTCACCATTCTTGTCGAGAGCCTGGTATATATACTCGGTGATGGTCGTTAGCATGTCAGCAGTGGACCTGGTGAAGCGGAAGCCATACTGTTTGTCCGAGAGGAGCCCGTGGGCTGTGAGATGCTGAACGACCTCGGCATTGATAATGGCTTCGAACACTTTGCCGAAGATCGGAAGAAGGCTGATGGGGCAGTAATTTGCGGAAACTGATGGTTCACCAGTACACAAAAATAGACTTTTATAAAAATATATACACAAAAATAGATTTTTATAGAAATATATACATAAAAAATAGACTTTTATAGAAATATATACATAAAAAATAGACTTTTATAGAAATATATATATTTTTGAAGAAAAAATTATTACCATAACACATTTTTTAAGGAAAAATTATCAGCAAAACATTTTTGAATACAAAACTAGAAGATATTTTCAGTTTTATAAAATAAGAATAAAAACAAATTTTCATTAAAATCTGTCTAAATCAACCTTCTCACTATAACCAAACATTAAAAAAATACCTTAAAACACCACCTTTTTGGCATTAAATAACCCACAGAGGTGTTGATATGCCATTAAACAAAACTCAAACTCTACACCAACAGTTTCCTTTTTCTGTAGTTTGTAAAATAAAAATCTTTTTTCATTAAAATCTGACTGAATCAACATCCTCACTATAACCAAACATTAAAAAAAATACCTTAAACCCCACCTTTTTGGCATTAAATAACCCACAGAGGTGTTGATATGCCGTTAAACAAAACTCAAACTGAAACTCACACCAGAAATTCTGAGAAAAATAATAATTGGTATATCAGATTTTATTTTCATCTTTCTTCTGAGGAAAGGCACCAAGATTATTACGATAAAATTCCCAAGTTTCTGTTGTTTTGCTTTTTTTTTGTTTTGTTTTGTTTTTTTCTTCTTTTTCTTTTTTTTAATTAACGCATGTCGCCTTGTCAAAATGCGTGGCGATACTTATAATACACTTAAAAGTTTAAAAGCCGTCTGATGTATAAATGCAAAAGCTGACAGCCATCTTATTTCGAGAATATCAAGATTAAGCGACTTTCGCGCCAACCAAACCGAGACAAGGTTGAGAATTTTTGATAAATGACTGCGCCTTCATTATCGTGCGGATTGTTTGTCGATATAACATTCCTAGTACACACATACTTTGTCGTCTTACAAAGGTTTTAAGTGAGGCACGTGGTAACTTAGAGACTGCTTGCATAAATTTAATGCTAATGAAATTTATTATGAAAACGTAAAAATAACAAAAACAAAGCCTATACGGAGAGTCGGTTGATGTGTTCGGTTAGAGAAAATAATAATTTAAACATGTTTCAGGATCCAAAAATCATTACCTTAAATCCAGAATATTCCAGCAGTACCTCATAATACCGTCAGGTTTTGTTGTTTTTGTTTTGTGTGTGTGTGTTTTCACATTGAGACAGTATTAGGTGCAATATGTACATAAATTCACAAACGCTTATTGTTAATTTTATCAACCGTTAGATGTTTTAAATATATTTCGAATTAAGAACACCGTTTCCGAGTAGCAAGATTGCTATATTAAAGATTTTTTTTTTGTCCAAATGATGTTATTATTGAAGGTAAGAGAATTAAAAAGATTAACATCCAACTAGTTTTCATATATTCTAACTTTGTTTGCGTGTGTCATATCACACACACACACACACATTTATATAACAGACTGAAATTAAGTCGATATGACAGTTCAGTTCTTCTTCTTCTTCTATGTGCCCTGTTCCTTCAGGACGTAGGCGATCATGGCTCTCCACGTCTCCCTATTCCTTGTGACTCTTAGTATGTTTGCTCCTGGCAACCCCCGTTCCGTCATCCACCTGATCAGTCCCTGCAAATATGTTATCCGCTGCCTTCCTCTGTCTCTCCTTCCTTCTATCTGTCCAGTCAGTATCAGGTTCTCCAGGTTCTCCTTCCTCATTGCATGTCCCAGGAACTTCAGTTGTCTCTTCCAGATGCTCAGCATCAATTTCCTTTTTGTTGCCATTCTTTCCAACACCTCATTGTTGCTTGCATGTTCAGTCCACGATATCCGTAGCATCCTTTTGTAGAACCACATTTCGGCCGCTTACAGTTTTGTCCTCATTTTCGATGATATTGTCCACCATACACTGCCGTATTGAAGAACTGACATCACGTAGCAGTCTAGCACTCTTTTCTTCGTTTCTATTGAGATTTTCCTGTGTGTTAGTATTTTGCTCATCTGGAACGCGTCCTTTGCCATGCCAATTCGCCTTCGGATTTCCGTGTCGCACTTTCCATCTCCTGTGAGAACACTTCCTAGGTACTTAAATTCTTGTACTTGTTTGATTCTGTTATCCTCCACCTGTATTTGGCATTTTGGGTTGTATCTTTTGCTGATGACCATGCACTCAGTTTTCTTAAAGTTTATTTGTAGTCCCTTCTTGTCACTCTCCACTGCTACTTTCTGTATGAGGTCTTGTAGTTTCCTTTCCGTGTCCGCAATCAGCACTGTATCGTCCGCATACCTTATGTTGTTCAGGTTGTGGCCTCCAATAACAAATCCTGGCGTGTCATCTAGGGTCCTCAAAATATTCTCGCTGTATAGGTTGAACAAATCCGGTGAAAAGACACATCCTTGTCTTACGCCTTTTTCTATCTTTGTGTATCTACTGAGGTCGTTACCTGTCCGTATGCAGGCCGTTTGCTGCCAGTAGAGATTCTTGATTATTCTTATGTCTTTGCCCAAAATGTCGAGATTGCCCAGCATCTCCATCAATTCTTTGTGTCGTATTCTGTCGAATGCCTTCGCGTAATCAATGAAGCACAGGTACAAGTCTTTCTTCATTTGCAATGCCCTTTCAGAGAGCATCCTAATCATGAATATGGCGTTCCTTGTTCCAGTGTCTTTAACGAACCCGCACTGTTCCTGCCCTATCTCTGGCCTGATTCTGCTTCTCGCTCTATTCATCAGGATTCTGACAATCAGTTTTCTAATGTGACTCATTAAGCTGATAGTTCTGTGTAGTTCGCACTCGTTTGCACCAGGTTTCTTCGGCAGCGCTATAAATATCGACTTGCATAGGTCGTCTGGTATTATTCCGCTGCTATAAATTTCGTTTATTATGTCGGTAATCCTTTCTATGCCATATTCTTCTAAGGCTGTCAGCAGCTCTATCACTATGCCATCTGGGCCAGGTGCTTTGTTTCTGTTCATTTTGGCCATTGCAGCTTCCACTTCGGATTTCAGTATTTCCGGTCCATCCATCTCCTTGTGTATTCTTGGTTGTTCTCTCTTGTCGCAAAAGAGATCCTTTATGTATTCTTCCCATCGCTGGAGTATTTCCTCTTTCTCTAATATGATTGTCCCTTCCTTGGATTTTATGCATCCTATTAATGCTTAATCTCTATCTCAATAACGAGCACTTTACGACAAAAAACTGCCAAAATATTTTTTATCAGTAAACCACTGACTAAAGAACAATCTTGGTGCTAATCATTATCACAATTCAGCGCATATATTTAATTAATTAGTCTTTAGTCATAATAAAATTAGACCTGTTACGTGTTAAGTGTAACAAAAGGAAAAAAATGATTGACTAAAACTCAGAGATAAATCACAGACAAATAATTAATTTATAAACACAACAAATAAAATATTTACAAATATACAATTTTTGTTGCATTCAAAACAAGAGACATAGTTTACTACTGGCAAGTGTTACGAGGAGAGAAGGGGAAGGTAAGGTGTCAAATATATTTACCCAGTTAAGTTGGCGAAGAAGTTAAGTGCTATACTTTTTGGAAATCTTTAAATGAGTATAGAAAGAATAATTATTAGTTTGGTCAATGAAAGAGTCAAAAATATGTATTTACCCATATAGTTCCATGAGGTTCTCTTTCAGGTTTTAGTTGGTCGGCAACTTTTTTTATAGATTCTTTCGGCTGGATATAAATCCTTGAATCACAAACCGGAGTTAACAACAGCAAACCCTGGTAACAACTGACTACTCACTGCCCAAAAACTATTTTTATAGGGGCATATTTCTAAAACTTTTAGAACTCTCTAGATTTTACTGGAACATTCTCGCATCTTCCAAACGTTCTAGTTCTAATTTCCTTATTTTTACGAATACTTCATGAATTAGAACTTTCTTAGAATAACACTTAGGACACAATAGAATCCATTACTATGAATTTTTATACATTATTAATATTTTCAGATATAAATGTATCCTCATAACAGACCAGTACACAGTGATATTAAAAAGTGTTCAATACAATCATATTGTAGAACTTATGAATATTTTTCATTTGGAAACGAGTTATTTCGCGACGCAGGTTTCTACCTTTCGGTGTCTTCAGACGATTTACAATAACTGATTTTACCGTTTTTTCAAACGCTCACGTAACAGGGATTTTCATGAACGCGCAATTTTCAGAGTAATGACAAGTTACTTAAAGGTCTTAGAACACTTACATCCATGATTTGTATGATCCTAGTAGGTATTTATTACTATGGTTACACTTGGACACAATTTCTGTTCTTTAATTTAGTAATTTATTTTTGTCGAGGAGCATCATAATAGCCAATTATTCTTTCTGACATAATCTGCATATTTTACCATCGTTTGGCTATTTTTACTATGCTCCAAGTTATATTGGGGTCTTTTCTATCCTTCAATTTTAATTTCCACGCGTGGCTTTTCAGTTCTGTACATTTTATTCATATATATCCAGGTAAAGAGAACCAACAGTTTTACAATTCCGAGTTCTCCGGCATTTACTTTATTTTATAAAAGTGCTCAATACAATAAATATTGTAGAGCATAATATAATAATTAAATTTGTTTCTTAATTACAATTACATTGTGACACGGAAATTTCTGTGTTTCGAGATTTCTATCTCGTCATCAAGTAATGTTAGATCATTCAAATGAAAATGATTTTCATTTGAATATAAGAAACAATACGTTTGTTATTTATGGATGTGGGAAGACAGAAAAAGTTATATGTGTGTTCAATTTAACTAATCAGAAAAGAGATTCACTTTAAATTTGAAAAGAAGTTAATTTTGGTGGGGAATACATGATTTCTTCTTTCAAGCTTAACGGCCAAAATGTCAGCTTATTTTAATATATATATATATATATATATATATATATATATATATATATATATATTAATGTTCACCCAATACAAGGCCCAAGAGCCACTCAAGATAGAACGTTACTGTGTGGGTCGTATTAGCGAAAGAAAGGGCAAATTAATAGGATAGATAGACAGCTGATTCTAGATTTGAAAAGGTCAAGATTTAATTAGTGAATAAAATTTTAAAGTTCAGCGGATACGTTAAAAGTATAGTGTGGAAGCAGACTTTAGAAGGGACTTTTGAAGAGTCTTCAACAGGGAACAAGGGGTTAATCTCTACTTCTGTTTAAAAGACTGATGGTGGGGGTTATTGTGAATCGAACGAAAACAGGAAAGTTTTACTCTATGTTTTTGCGCATACATATAGGTTTCTAAATAAGATCTCTACGCGTGTCTCAAGAAAAGGATACGCGTTGACATAAAAAATCTTAAGATTTTTATTTTCAGTTTCTGAACGGTTCCAGGCTTTACACAGTAAATAAGGTCTTTCATGAGTCCAGTCCCTCCACCACCCAAGAAACAAATCTGTAGGTGTGAGGTCTGAAATTATGAGGTCATTAACGAACGCGACGTCCATCATAAGATCGATCTTAACAACATGAGTTCCCAGAATATAGCCGCTACTTTTTTCTTTTTACTCACCCCCACCAACACATATATATGTATATTCTCTTGTTGTCTTCTTTTTTTTTTTTTTTTTTTTTTTCAGATATTAAATTATATAAAATTATCTGAATGTTTTATGTATCTAAGCGCTTTCGGCTATACTTTTAGCCATTATCAAAGATGAATTTATTTTTATTTTTATTGATATTTTTTTTTTTTTTTTTTTTTTTAGTAAAAATGAGTAATAAATGCTAAAAGTATAGCCGAAAGTGCTTGGATAAGTAAAACATTCAGACAATTTTTATATAATTTATCTACGGAAAAGAAAAACTTTAAGATCACATGAAAAATAATATTAGAAACTTAACCATAGCACTGTATTTGTCATTTTTAACGAAAACTGCGTAAAAAAGGGGATTTGCTATCTAAATAAACTATTTGCATCTAGCGACATTTAAGAAAGGAACGCTAATAGGAACACCCGAAGATTGCGGAAATACATGAAACTCAAAGTCGTGCGTAAAACATAGGATAATATATATATATATATATATATATATATATATATATATATAAACATAGTGATGAGCCACGTATACTGTCTTAATATGTATAGGAAAGAATATTAATAAAAAGTTTTGAATTTAAAAATGTACTTTTTGGGGACGGTATTTGTTTATTTTTATTATTGTATTTTATATTTCAGACCGCCCTCGGTCCTTCATCAGAAACGAGTGATTTTTACATTTGAATTAGAAACGTATTTCACGATAGCGTCCGAATATTTTTTTGTATTTACATCACGCGGTGTGTTTGTTCACAACATGCGGCACGTCCGCAGAGAAAGTCTGTTTGTTTTAGATAAAAATTTCTTGGAATATCTGAAAAAAAATTTTTAGCTATTGAAATATTTGTAAAGATTCAACACACCTAAGTCCCTATTTAAGCTTAGCTTGTGTGCGCTGCACATATATATATATATATATATATATATATATATAAGTCAGTTAAATGCATACGTGATACACGTTTGGGCGATCATGTCTCGAAAGAGACATGACTGACTGGGCTGCCACACACACTCAAAAACATCAACATGATGCCAATAACTCGTCCATAAATTACTGACTTAGTAAAAAAAATAACGAAAAATTAAGAAACGTGGTGGTCAATTGCTGAATATGACGTCAGTCAGCTAAGTAACAAATTCATTAAAGTGTTTCATTAAATATAACTGATAAGCTACTTCTGTTTAATTGTTTGTTGTATTTCTCTTGTCTGTGAAAAAAATCTCCTGTTCACATACAAAAAATACAAAATTCAAAAGAATTAATTTTCAATTATTTTAACTAGCGAAACATGTTTTATAGAGGGATTGCTGCTGCCAAAATTCACTAATATATATATATATATATATATGAGAGAGAGGGCATTCGCTTTTTGAACAACATTGCCGAGCCGAGTTAACCCGAACGGAATCATTTCTGAGTCGACCACTGTGTTGTATACATTCGTGTGCTGTGTTTAGTTTTTGCCCCCCACCCAATTTTATTGTACTGTGCCTTTTTTCTCTACATTAGCCCTTAGTCGTGTTTCCAAAAACAACTGTGATACTGTATGGAAGGTTTAACAGCAATACCGGGGAAACATTGTTCAAGCCTTCTCGGTAATTCCATTTTAAGGAAATTTGAGCTTAATGTTATATTGAAACTTTCCCGACAAAATTTTAAATAAGTTATTATCTGGTGGTCCAGGAATAAATCTAATTTATTCCTATGGAGAAAATAGTTTCGCTTTACGAACATTTCGGATAACGAACGGCCTTCAGAATGGATTAAGTTCATGAACTGAGGTTCCACTAATGTGTGTGTGTGCTTGTGTGTGTGGCTCCAAAGATTGTCAAAGAAAATGAGCATACATGATGAGAAAATGCCCAAAACTCGATAAAAATCAAGTTTTATCGTTAAAATGTTTATTAGAAAAGACACAAGGTTTTTTTTTATTATTTATATCTTTTAATCATTTTAGAACCTTCAAAATTTTGTTTTCCTTCTGTCAGTTTTTCTTTAGTTTACTTTAGAATATTTTAGCGTCTTTTTGTGGCGGGGAAGACATTAATTTGAAAATTCTTGCAAAACGCAAATAATTCTTGGCTTTTAATGAAATTTTCAGGACTTATTTACAAATGAATTAAATTATTTTAGAATTTTTTTCTGTTTTAGAAAATCTTTGTGGAAATATCTTTTTTTTTTTTTTAACATTTGTTACCCCGATTTATTTAATTTTATGACGTTTTGAGAATTTTTGTGGGGTTGCTTCATGTTTATATTAATTAGTTATAAGAAGTTCTCGGAGAACATCAATCATTTTTTTTTTTTTTATCGAACGCAACACTCAGTTGCCTAAAAGCTGGCCTAAATCGTAAAATAAATATTGAACACTCCAAAAAAGAATTTCTTGAAATTTCATAAAACTAAATAAGTCGGGAGTGGGGGGGTAACAAAAGTAACAAAAAAATTTTTTCCCCAAGATTTTCTAAAAACGAATGATTGAAAAAAATAATTTAATTCATTTGTGAATAAGTCCTGAAAGCCTGAAAGTGACATTAAAATTTGCCAATTATCAGATTTTTGCAAGACTTTCCAAATCAATGTTTTTCACTGCAAAAAGGCGCTCAAATTCCCCATTTTAATTTATGGTCAGCCGTTGATGCCAGAAAAACATTTTAACAAAAGTTTCGAAGGTTCTAAAAACGATTAAAAGAAAAAAAATTACATAAAGCCCTTTGGTCTTTCCTTTTAATAATAACACAAGAATAAAACTTTGCTTTTTATGTTTTAGAGATTTTTTTCCTTTATGTATGCTCATTGTTTAAGCGAATACACTACCGGCCATAACTATTAGGCAAGCCTAATTTTAAAAGAGATGATGTATCTTATACTATTAATACTGCACAATAACATGTGCATCAAATGAACTGTTCTGGTGTCCAGTTTTTGTGCTCTCTTCCCCATGCCAGTCTCTTCTTCTCATTGACTGGCCAAAGCAAAGGATTCCTGGCTGCCTTGTAAAATTTTGCAAAGTAATAGTAACAAAAGAACCATTATATTTTAATTTAGAATTATCCACTTGGCAATAAATACTAAAAATAGTATAAAATACATCATTTTTTTTTTTTTTTAACTGGGGTAGCCTAATAATTATGGCCGGTAGTGTGTGTGTGTGTGTGTGTGTATATATATATATATACATATATATATATATATATATTGGTAGCAATCCCTGTTTCATACAAGTTTCGTTAAAGACGACTGACAATGTACTACGATTAAACTTTTAAAAAAATAAAAAGCTTGATCGCATTGTAGGTCGTCTTTAACGAAACGTATATTTGTTTGCGTGTGTACTATGTTTAACTGAATCTCACAGTGGATTATGGTACACTTCGTTAGAATCGAATTCATTGCATTAACAATGCGCTATCCGCGTGAGCTAGTCTGATCACTATTGCTTTATCGCAGACAGTTAGATAGATAGATATCTTAATAACTGTTGACATTTTTCGACTTTCTAACATTACCGAGAGAGTGGACTCTTTGTATTTTTTCAAAAAAGTTCAAAACACGGTCTTTATTTGGAGCCGAACGTACGCTACCTACAGCAGATTGCTAAAAGGCTACTAATACCTTCAGCGTGCACACTCTTGACATATATACAAGGAGATTTTTCGCCAGGCTTACGGTATTGTGTTGCTTCTTTCACTGTTATAATGGGAACGCCACGTGTCTCACTTACCAGTCAACATGCTTTTCCTTTTAGCCCCCCGATGGGCCAACAAGGCGTCTCGGCCTTTTGGCTGGGGAGCGAAATGACCAAAATAAGACCAGTACAGACCAGTTCTGAACCTATCCACTGGATAGGTAATGTTTTGACCAGTACCTGGGCGTTCGCGCTCAGGAACCCCACATTAAAAAAGACCTTGTGTCACATCTCTCTCAAGTGGGGGAGAAGAGTAACCGCTAACCCAACACTTTGTTTTAAAAGAATTTGGGTAGGATTTACGGCATACCTTAGTCCCGATATAGCAGTACGAGTGGCGTTACTGTTAGCATTACGAAAAACGAAATCTAAGAACTGAGATTGAACTTTAGACAAGGATGTTCGCTTTTCGTTAATACGCCTGGAAAACACCAATCTGGTTCTTCTTGTACTTTCTTCAATTGTGGACAAGTTTCGACATTGGCATGCCATGATGAATGAGCACTTAGACCAAACACATAACTGCCTTAGATATCTAAAACAGAACAATGAGAGAGAAAAAAAAAACAAACAAACACTGTCAGCGCTGTTGCGAACCTTGACAGACTTTACTCAGTCCTGATAAATATCATTTGGTTTAGTTTAAATAAGAATTTTTTGGTATTGTGGAAATGAATACAATTCTCAAGAGTATGACTTGGACTCGTCCAAATAGTATATATACTGACGCCGAAAATTGTCAGCCGAGAGATGGCATTATATCTGCTTCTTGATTTCGCCGTTGGGCAGAATACAGCGGCCACTCTTTTTTCTGGGATGGTCGGTTCTTACTGACATTGACTATTATTTTAGTTAAAAATTTGTTGTATTTTTAGTTTATTTTTGGGTTCATTCCCCTCCCATCATTTCATTCTTTCATTAAATATTTTATAATATTGTACAAATATTACATGTACATTTATTTTATATTGTATATAAATACATTTTTATTGTCATGGTTTAATTTCCCCCAGTTTTTAGGTGCCCCTTGTAAGTTTCTGGCATTGTGGTGTACGAAGGATTGGGAGTAGATGGATAGCTTCTTTTGGTGACTGTGCAAATTGTAACGAGTGAATGGGTCGTGATAGTGTTTAGCTAGGTATAGGATAGTTAAGCGAGAACCAACCTCTCCCCCTCCCCTTTTAGGCCTTGTGCCATAATTTTGTATTTTACAAAATAAATAGTGAGATGGCATTATATCTTATGTCATTTCAGGCGGGACTTTCGTGACCAGCTGACTAGAGTAGTTCATAGCGGGCTTTAATTGGCTCAGTCTCCATTATTTCCGGTCTTGGGGGTGATTTGCCTCGTTTCTCCTGTTTGTCGGGCGACTTCTCCACCGTCGTCTCCTTAGGTTTTGCAGGAGCCCTGGCGGGAGTCTTGGCAGGTGACGGCACCTTCGATGGTGAAGGCGTTTTCGACTTCTTCCTTGCCACCACCTGCCACTCGCCCTCCTTATTAACTGCTGGTTCCGATGCGGGTGCCGACGGAACTGGTGTCGGTGCTGGAGGTGTAGGCTTTCCTTTCTCCACCTGCTGCTTGGTTGTCTGAGTGGCGGGGACCGGCTTCTTCGTTGTGCACGTCTTGGCTACGTGGTCAGCCGCCCCATTTCAGGTATAATTTTTATATCATATAAAAAAAAATTGTAATTTTTATGTACATCCAGGGTGTTTTTAGGTCCCCAGAATGCATTGCGGTATTATGGTGCGAGATGGTTTGTGTGTTGATGGATACGTTTTTATGGTGCTTGTGAAAAAAATGTAATGTATGTCTGGGTCACGAGTCTGATTAGCTAGGTATAATGCAGATACTGTATGACCAACCTCAGTTTTGTTCCCCCCTCCCTTTCGGCCTTGTGCCACAAGATGTGTAAAAAAAATCTAAATAAAGAAATAGCATTATATCTTTACTACAGAATTCAGTAAGACTACAGCGACATATTTCATGATTGTATTAATTTCATCAATGCAATGAAGACAAAACGGCGGTGACAAGGATTCGAATTCAGACGAAAACGAAACTTCTCTCGCTTAGCATACATAGTTGGCGAAGAAAAAGAAAAATTCACGGTAAAGAATCTTGTGGAGTTTGTGCATATCCATAGGGCGGCGCGGAAGTCAGTAAATTCTAAGGCTGTATGACATACTGCTATTAGAGGAAAAACTTTTTCTTTCTAGTTTAGGACTACTTATACGAAAATAATACACTATTGAAGAATCGTTTAGCAACTATTACAACAAATGCAGAGGGAGCAGGATTGAATGTCGAGAACAGTTGAAGGCAATCCTGGAAAAGCATGGAACAGACAATGCGCCAATGTCATTTTCGCCAGACACAGTCACTATCTAAATTAGTGAATTATTGTCTATTGGAAAGCATTACATTCCTATCGTACTTCTAAAGGTACAGGGATATTTTCAGCGAAGAATGTCAAGGAAGGTAGGTTGGATGAAAAGAAAGCACGTCTTCTGTTACGAAAATTGTTCGCCGCTGAACGTGAAATATATTTGAATTTTATTTTGCTGAATAATCCAGAAAACGTGTCATTTAACGAAACATTGTCGATATTATCAAATATTCTTGTGTGTGAAAAGCATTCACTTTTTTATACACGTTGGCAGGGCATGAGCTTTACTAAGGACAAAGATTAAGATTTTTTTCACATATGCCGATAAAGTCAACAATGAGTATGAGAAAGTTAAACTAGACTAACTATCCTCTGACAGATTTAAATGTCTAATACGCGTTTGGAATGCTCCACGTTAAAAACCGACCTTGTAGCACATCTCTCCTGGTGAGGAGGGTCGAGTAAATACCGATCGAGTCTTTTTTTTTTTAATTTTTATTTTTAATCTTTCAATTTTTCGGCCATTTTGAGCGATCGACACATTTGTAAACAGTAATTAATTCTCAGTTTTAAAAATCTTGTAAAAATATACATCTGTGACACATTATTTTTGAAAAATTAACAAATTTAATGTTAAATTAATCTGATTTACACAAATATTACTTATTTATAGTATGATATTTAGAATAAAACTATTTCGTAATCACAGAGTTGAACTTTTTTTTATCTGTCTGCCGTATTTGGAATGTGTTGACAGCTCGCAGATGCGTGATAAGTGTATGACTATCACAAGTGACATAATTGTACAT
The DNA here is from genome assembly GCA_037127315.1 of Ascarosepion bandense. Taxonomy (NCBI): domain Eukaryota; kingdom Metazoa; phylum Mollusca; class Cephalopoda; order Sepiida; family Sepiidae; genus Ascarosepion; species Ascarosepion bandense. Next base: position 2,121,988 of record JBBBDQ010000237.1, on the reverse strand, counting down.
TTTTTTCCGGTAATGGAAAGAAACCCTGAAACACATGAACTGTTAATGTACACATAAAAATTCCCATACAAAAAATAAATAAATAAATCAAAAAAATATTAAAAATCATTTTAAAAATACAAAGGCGCGACGATTTTTATTAAACTTTTTAATTTTCGATTAGTAAATGTAATCTTCACTTAATAAGTTTACAAACTAACCCCAACAAATCTTTGAAGTATTTTAAAAATAATTTTGAAACTTTGCAAATTATTATAATTTAAAAAAAAGAAATGAAAGCGATTCTTTTAGATTTTCATTGTTAAACGATTTGTTTTCTTCAGTCTATAATGTCCTTAAAGTATATTACTTATTAAAGAAATTAAAACCATATCAAATTAAATATCAGTTATACTGCATTTTTTATTTTAATATTCGGAGCAGATTTTCGGAATAAAAGGCAAAAATGTTTCAAAATTTACATTCCCCAATGAGCCCTAGCATTTAACTAATAAAACTAATTTTCACAACCAAATTTAATTTCTTAAAATTTCATGAATTTACGTGAAGAAGGGGGTAACGGAATGATATATTGATAATGCTGAATCAATAGTTCTCCCAATGTACAACTGACTGATAGACTTTGACAGCAGAAAAGGAATCCTGTCAAGCTTCTATTAATTTAGTTTTTTTGCAACTGAATAAATTAGCACCCTATTCTTACTTGGTTAAATTACGATCCAGGTACTTAAAGCAAAGAAAAGAGATTAGTGATAGCAAAGTTTTCTCCGGGAGGGGGGGGGGGGGTTCTGCCGAGATGAAATCTAGAGTTTTCATTGGAGTACCTCACAATGTACTTTACATCCAATGGTACTCTACTTTAAGCTTAAAAACGCAATGCAAAATCAATGTTTCTGCATTATGACGAGTGACAACTCACATAATATAGCATTTGTTTATATGATACAAAAAAAATTATTGAGGTAATCAAAGCTATCTTGACAAATCTAAAACATATTGAGTATTTTAAGTATTTTACTGATGGTTGCGCAGCGCAGTACAAGAATTATAAGAACTTCGCTAATTCGGGCAACTATCAGAAAGATTTTGGACTCAATGCAAAATGGAACTTCTTTGCAACACGTCGTAGTAAACTACCATGTGATGGCATCAGTGGGACAGTGAAAAAAATAGTGATAAAAGAAAGTCACCAACTACCAAACAAATCCTTTTCACCGAATCTGTTCAAATATTACAAATCTGCAATTAAAGGTATCAAATTCATTCTGGTTGAAAAGGAGGAAGTTGAGGAAGTAAGTAGGAGCCTCGTTATGAGATTCGAAAATGCATCCACAGTCCCAGGAACAAGTTTTCATCAATTTATTTCACTTGTCAGAGATAAAATAGCCATGAAACAATGTAACAAGGATGAAACCTTAATATATGACTTAATATATGACTTAATATATTACTTAATATATGACTTAATATATGACTTCTCTATTGGGGGCTGAAGAAAAAACGGTGAAATTTGTTTCAGGTTATGTTTGTTGCAGGTGCGACAATGCAATTTGGAATGACATGTCCTTGAAATTAATACAGAGAATAAGGACTTGCTGATTAAGTTAATGCACCCAGTTCTTCCATCACATTCATTTTACTAGATAAAGGATTTTAAGGATATGCTTTGTGTCATTAAATATTCTGTGCACAGCTGATGTCCCTACAACACCAAATGGTAGAGTCTATCATTTGTCTAAGATGGATAAATTATCTGTTCAAAACATTATATCCAAAACAATTAAGTCTGTATACACAACAAAATTTCGTGCACAGTGTAGTTTAGAATGTAATGTTTTAAAGACTCTTTGTATATTCATTTTTATTATCAATTTCTTCTGAATGTTTTGTTTCATGAAAATAATTTTGAGAAATTGTAAAAAAAATATCAAAAACGAATTTGAAAAAAGTGAAAGCATTTCCTTGAACTATATAAACGTTTATTTATTTTATTTTATTTTTTTCATAAGCGTTTCACTCCGAGCAAGGCATGTCACTGCCACTACTGCGCAGGGGGCTACATAGAGTGGAGAAAGGATGGTTAAATATAGGAAATGTCAGAGGGTGGGTGATAGGCGGGTAAGGATACCGAGAATGAGGGTTGGGTAGATGAGAGTGTTCTGAGAATAATTGGGAGGTTAGTGTGATAGGAGGTGTCTATTGACCCTACATTTAAACACCTGGAGATTGTAACTGTCGGGAAAGCAGAGTTGTGGAAGGGAGTTCCACAGGCTGGAAGCGCGAGAAAAGAAGCTGTTGGAGTAGAATTTACGGTTACATCTTATCTGTTTAACTGTAAAAGGGTGGGACCTAGTTGCTAATCTAGTATCTCGTGTAAATTCGTGCTTAGGCAGCACCAGTGCTCTGAGTTCATCGGAGCAGAAGCCATGAAAGTACTTGTAGAAGAGGCACAGGGAAGCCACATCACGTCGGTAAGAGAGTGGAGCCAAAGAAATATTCTATGATTTAAAGATTCACATATATTTTTATTATCCCTTTTTTTTTTCTTTTTTTTTTTTTTGAGAATGAAAAAAATCATGTTTTTGTTTCATGAAAGTAATTTATGAAAATAAAATTTAAAAAAACAATTTCTTTCAATTTTATATGTTTAGTTCCATCTTGAAATATTCTATGCATTGTTGATCATCATGCATAAGGCAATGTTTACCACTTGTTAAAGACAAGCTATCCGTTCAAAAATAAATATCTGCAAAGTATAGTTAAATCATTTTTTTGAATTTATAAAAACAATCTTATTGAATAGTTTAAGAAGTTAATTAGCACAATATCAACATTTGAAAGGTTATGAAACATTAGAATGGTTGTCTTTAATTATAATCTTTCACTGAAATCCTGCACATACGTAGGAAAAAACTCTGAACTTGGCATATCTTCTAAAATAGACCTGAACTCCTCACAAAATTCTTTAAACTTGTGTTATATATCGCCGTACGGCGACAAAACAACAAACACGCATATATAAAAATATAAGGTTATATTTTTATTAATAACGACGGACCGTGTGGAATAGAGAACGAAAGGGTGAGAGGCACATGGGTTGACGGGAGTGTAGTTTTTGCCTGTGGTGTCCCTCTGCTTCCACTGGTCGTTCTCTGCTGGCGAATCCGTGTGTCGAGGTCTTTTTATAGTCTCTAGAACCGGGACTTTCCTTCCGGTTTTGCCTCGCCCACGCAACGCCCACGAAATTCTAAGAGACACCTGATCTGTTTGCCTCTGTAGCCATTTCCGCCGCTGTCGGAAATAAGGTCAAAATGACATCCGCTCCGGCCTCGACAGGATGTATTTCACAAACATCTGTCTTGTCGCTTCGCCGCCCCCTTCACCGACGGGAAACACCATCGCTTGCATCACTTCCTCGGGTGGGGCCAGATTGTTATATTACACTTGAGCAGGCATAGTAAATGTTAGGAAAATTATTATGAAACTCGAAAAGGACGTATTTTCTACAGACTGACCGTAAGCTACATAAGTGAAAAGTTGTTGATTTTGGAGTCATGCATTTGGATGAGTAAAATAAAATTTTCTATCCGGTATAGGGTTAAAATAGTTAGATATTTGGATTTTACAGTCGTTATTTGTCCTACATACCAAATGTCAGAAATATTGAATGTATGGAAGTATTTTTTTATTATTTTTTTTTTAATACACTGTGTTTCTGCGACAGTCCGCGGCCTTAGTTTAGAGACAAAATAAGAAAATTATAAACACCCCCTCTAAAATCGGAACGGTAAGGTCTAGCACAAAATAACTTAGCACCCTTTCCTAACTCATAAAGGTGAATATTTGCGCCTAATTTCAAGTAATTCGTTGTATGTGAGTGTTGGCCCTGGTGAATTGACATGGAATGACCCTTGTGTAAGAGTCATTATGTATTCAGGCGTGATAGAAGTGACCATCCGAGGAAAAATTATAGCCTACAATAGTGGAATAGAAATTAGCACCCTGGAAGCTTGTCATAAATGATGCATTGCTATTTTTTTTTTTTTTTTTTTTTTTTTTTTTTTTTGCCATTTTTTAGGGGTACCGTCAGACACGGTAATTAATAAGTGGATGAATGTCGACTATATTTTCAGATCAATCATTAAAACCAATTCCCAGAACTCTGTCTCTCCTTACCCATAAATATGAAACTGCAGCACCATTCAATCGATAGCTGATTTACTAAGCGCCGCTTAGATGTGGCACAAGGCCGAAAGTACGGGACACCCAGTGTGGATCGAACTCACTACTCAGTTGTAATGATTCTAGTGAGACAAGCTTGCTAACTATTACACTACGCCGAGGTGTCCGCATTCGATCGATAGTAGTTACAATCGAATCTTCTTCACGCTGTACCCTGAGGTTAATACGCCACCTCATATCATCCCGCGCTCATTACTAACGCGACCGGTTTAACTCTATTCGCCCACGGCAAAGTGAAATTCTCTGTCAACATTACGTTCTGCTCACTATGGTAAAATTAGGTGTGTGCAAAAGTTTTAGTCGGGTTGTAAAAAGGGCATTTTAAATCATTGTAATTTATTTTATGCATATTGTTATTACTTAAACATATCACCATGATTAATTTATTTATTAAAGCATCATTCATATTTTTCTGGATTATTCTCTTTGATTCTGGTACGGTATGCGGTCTACCTCTTTGATTCTGGTACGGTATGTGGTCTACCCAGTTTTAATTTGATATAAGTATTTGACTATTTATTGAAACTAATTCTTTTCCCTAACCAGACAGTTATAATAGTTCCTTAAGGTAGACCAAATACAATACTAATTACACAATTTTGAACACCACATTCAAGTGGTAGGCCACATACTGTTCTGTCACCGAATTCTTTATAATTTAAAAAGAAAAATCTGTAACGTGGTTGATACTGACTTGGCAAACCGGCTGCAGCCGCTCTCTCACCGGCGTGATGTGGCTTCCCTGTGCCTCTTCTACAAGTACTTTCATGGCTACTGCTCCGATGAGCTTAGATCACTGGTGCCGCCTAAGCACGAATTTACACGAGATACTAGATTAGCAACTAGGTCCCACCCTTTTACAGTTAAACAAATAAGATGTAACCGTAAATTCTACTCCAACAGCTTCTTTTCTCGCGCTTCCCGCCTGTGGAACTCCCTTCCACAACTCTGCTTTCCCGACAGTTACAATCTCCAGGTGTTTAAATGTAGGGTCAATAGACACCTCCTATCACACTAACTCCCAATTATTCTCAGAACATTCATCTACCCAACCCTCATTCTCGGTATCCTTACCCGCCTATCACCCACCCTCTGTCATTTCCTATATTTAATCAGCCTTTCTCCACTCTACGTAGCCCCCTGCGCAGTAGTGGCAGTGACATGCCTTGCTCGGGGTGAAACGCTTATAAATAAAAAAAAAAATGTTTTTGGTTTTTCAGGGTGAGCGCGAATGTAGACCCCCATTCAAATAGCGCACTCGAATTGCCCCCATTTGGGATGATCGCAAAGGTCAAATCAACCGAAGTGCGATAGAAGGGCCTCGCTCTGGGAGAATTTGGTGTGCATTTTACTAAATATAAATTATTTTTATTGTGGAGTGAAATAATATTATGGGATGAATTAACAGAAAAGAACCTGAAGCTCTTCTAATGGACGAAACTTGTTTAAACAGAATCTTTCATTTTGTCATTCATTTACCTCAGAGGATAACTCTAAAAGTTATGTGAATTACCATAACTTATTCGGAAATATAGTCGATTCATTTCTCATTGACTCTCTTGTTATTTTTTTTCGACTATGGGATGTGCATTGTGGTGCAGTGGATATCCACTCGGAACGAGAAATCGGAGGGCTGAGTTCGAATTTTAGTTGAATTTGTTGCATTCACTTACGCGCCAATACCATTGAGAAAGGTATCAATCCGTCTCTTCTCCCTCCAGCTATGTGTTAATATAAGGACAGATTAGATTTTATAGTCAGTCTACCGCAGAAAGTAATGGTAACCTACTGTGAGAAAATGATCTGCCCAGTTAGTTATGTCTCTTTCGAGACGTGATCGCCCAAGCGTGTATCACGTGTGGCACTTAACTGAGTGAATTCACAGTTGATAAAGAAAAAGAAACTGTGGAGACTCATGATTGCTTACGTTCTGAAGGAATATGGCGTTAAAAAAAAGGATGCCACATAATGACCTGATATCCACTAATTGATGTGCGTTGTGGTGCATTGGGTAGCGGCTCGGAACGAGAAACCGGGGAGCCGTGTTCAAATTCCAGCTGAATTCATTGCCTTCACTTACGCGCAAATACCATTGGGAAAGGTATTAATCCGTCTCTTCCTTCCAGTTATGGGTTAAATAACAGGACAGATTGGGTTCTATAGCCTTGGTCGGCAACCAGTCTACCGCAGAAAGCAATGGCAACCTACTGCGGGATAATCTTCTGCCCAGACAGTCGTGTTTCTTTCGAGACATGATCGCCCAACCGTGTATCACGTCTGGCACTTATCTGATTGATCCACTAATTTGATAGCCTCAATTTGATTCTTCCAGTTACTGACCTCGATTCAATTTCCCATAAGTCGTGACCTACTTACTTCTAACCGACAATCTCGTGACCCTAAGAAAAAGTACGCCTCAGCCTTTGCATATCAAACATCATTTTGCTCCTGTCTGATGTGTAATAAACCCCGAAAAGGTCTACAAAACACTGACGAACCGATACCCCCTACAGTTGTACTCGCTGACCGTATTCGGATGTTTTACCATTATTTAAATTTGTCAAAATGAAAAAAGGACCAAACTTGATTTAAAAAAAAAAGAAAAAATCTTCTCAAAATGTTTTTTTTTTCTCTTAATAATAACAAAGCATTTTTTTATTATTTGATAATTTTGTTTTTTAATCCTTTCTAGCACGTTCGAAATTTTAGTTAAAAATCGATTCCAATCAATATAATTTCTCTTTGAAATACACCAGTCTTTTGCTTACTGGAGATAATAAATTCAATGATTTAGATTTCAATTAAAGCTAAGATGAAAGTTTCAAGAAAGCTTCTTTTTTTTTTAAATTTTATTTTTTAATACATTTTAAACCTAAGGTATTAGGAATTAGTGAAGGCATCATATATATACTTTTTATTTATTTATTACCTTTTTTTTAGTACCTCGGCGTGGGGTAATGGTCAAGGAGGTCAGTTTTGTTAACCGTTACCACTGGGTAGTGAGTTCAATCCTTACTGGGTGTCTAATAAAAATTTAAATAGTCCAGCATGTCGTTAGTTTAACAAAAAAAATTATTTCTACTTTCCATTTTATTTTTATGAAATATCTTTTACTTTATAGTTAGATTTAAATTCTCTCAGAAATTATAGATTGCTGACGATTCTCTTGACCTTGTCCGACTTAACACACAAAGCCGTTCTTTTCATTAGTAATTGTTTAATATTTAAGATATTATAAATGCGTGATCAACTGTAAAACCGACAAAAGAATTTCTAAAATTTTAATGGAAAAATTCTCGATTTGAAATGATGATAGAGAAACGTACTTTAAAAGTCTTTATTATCGAGGCCACTATCCTGGTTAGATTTTTGCTTGTGGTCTAATAGATATGGGCTCGGAGTGAGATAATCGGAGAGCCGAGTTCAAATTTCAGTTGTATTCGTGGCATTCACTTACGCACAAATACCCATGGAAAAGGTATAAATTCATCTCCTATCCTTCCAGCTGTGGGTTGAATAGCAGGTTAGATTGGGTTCTATAGTCTTGGTTGGCAACTAGTCTACGGCAAAAAGAAATGGCAACCTACTGCGGGAAAATCATGGATCAAAAGAGACATGATCGCTCAAGCATGTATAACATATGGTACTTAACTGACTGAAAATTATATTGCGAATAAAAAAAAATGCTGACTGAGCGTTTATTTCAGCCATTATTTTTCTGCGAAATGAATTTGGGGTAAGATCTGAACTCAGTTTTTCTCAAGGATTTTAAGCAACGACACACCTAGAAGCAAATGAAAATATCACGGCGCATTAGAAAAACATTTTAAACATTTAAATGTCATGTAATAAAACCATAGACTTTTAAAAAATTCACACACAAACATGAACTTAATTTATTTTAATATTTCTATTCAGCTATTTGTACAGCTTATTTACAGTGAAACCTGTACCTGGTGTTTTTTCACGATTTCTTCAATGTTTGGTCGAATGTGCAATAAACAGACCCTCACTTCTTCAAATGATGTTGTTTAACGTTGAGAAGCCTAATTCATATCGGTAGAAAATTGCAATAAACCTGATAAAGCTAATTTTTGTTAATGCAGTATATTCGTTTCGTATTGAAATCCAAAATGGTTACCATCGAATGTTTTATTTTGAGCCATCGATCTCTAGAAATGGTGGCCAATTCTTCTTAGCATAGCTCAAGTCCAATATTAAAAGGAACATAATGAAAATATTTAGTAATCTTGGAATTATTTTGCACTTTTGTTCTCATAATTATATTGTTATAATAGACACAACGTTTCGACCAAGTACCCTCTGGTCATCATCAGGCGTCCATTGATTGGCTGATGTGGATTATCTCGTTGATTATTGCGAAATATCCTGTGTAATCAATTATTGTCCTTTCATGTTGGATTTGGTTCGTCACTACCAAGTCCAAGGATCGAACTCATGACCATTAGATGATACTAACACATGTGATAACCAACTACTATATACACCACGCAACCGTCCCGAATGACTTCAGTGGTGTATTTTTGGAGTGTCAGATAGATTTTGACAACTGTGGTCATGAGTTCTATCCTTGCAATGGTCTAAAAAGAAACACATTTTTCCATGATGCTAGTAATGAAAGAACTGTAAATTTTATTATCCCACTTGGTTTCGCAAAACTCCTGCTAGGTAGTACTCCTATAAAAAGACAATCTCTCTCTCTCTCTCTCTCTCTCTCTCTCTCTTATCTATCTATCTATCTATCTATCTATCTATCTATCTATCTCTATCTATCTATCTATCTATCTATCTATCTCTTCTCTATCTCTATCTATCTCTCTCTATCTCTCTCATCTCTCTCTATCTCTCTCTCTCTCTCTCTCTCTCTCTTTTATATATATATATATATATAGAGAGAGAGAGAGAGAGAACGAGAACGTTGCAAACATACCGTTGGGATGCATCAATTTTCCTCTGACAACTGAACTCTCTTTCCAACTCAATTTACTTTGGCCGTTCCAACTCACTCAAGGCTGATTATACCTATTCCGCTAGCTTAAGCTAAAATATATCTAGACCGGAAAAAACGCTCCGTAGTCGAAACCAATATATTTTTGTGTGCTTCTTCTTTGTTTATAAGTGAATTCGCACACACCTACAATATACTCCAACACGCTTAAATTCCATAGTTGCCTGAAGCGTGGTTGATCGTTTAGTTTAAAATTATACTGATAAAACCCGCCAAACCACTTTTTGACAGCCATAAGTGCCTGAGCATGATACTAATAAACCTTTCTGAATATTTTTGTCGCTGTTCCGAGACTTACCCCTTCGCGAAATTTATATTGTCGTACCGTGGATATCGTCTCGGAACGAGAAATCGGGTAGCCGAGTTCGAATTCCAGTTGAATTCACTGCATTCACTTACGCGCAAATACCCTTGGGAAAGGTATTAGTCCTTCTCTTCCTTCCAGTTATGGGTCAAATAACAGGGCAGATTGGGTTCTATAGCCTTGGCTAGCAACCAGTGTACCGCAGAAAGCAATGGCAACCTACTGCGGGATAATCTTCTGCCCAGTCAGTCATGTCGCTTTCGAGACATGATCGCCCAAGCGTGTTTCACGTAAGGTACTTAACTGACTAAAAATAGCGAAAGTGTAACTTTTCATCCTGTATCTTTAAAACATTAATTTGTGGATAAAAGATCAACATTTAACGAAGTCTGACTCACAAATGAACGATGCAAGGTTTCAATCACGAACACACCAGAAATCAGCCCCAAAACAAACGCCAGCTCAAGTTGCGGTCATTTGCGATGATCTAATTTGATCTCATTTCCAGTGGCGTGTGTGGAACTCTGAAAGCCGTTGGTAGGGGAGCACATAGGGGCCGAGATTTATCTGAGGAAAAAGTGGGGCAAACTCAAGTAGCGTCTTCATTTTCATACTCCACCACTATCGTATACACAACTCAGGAATGAGTTTGAGTATAAGTATGTTACTTCACTAAATTAAACAGAATGACTTTTCATTCATAGTAGCTGAGTTCTAATCTATTCTTGCCCTCTTTTCCACTCTCTGCATACTTCTGAGATAGAAATTCAGCATCTGGGAATTCGCTACCGATTGTCTTCAGTAGATTGGAGAAAATTACTGATGAATTCTTTCACTGACTGCTTATGTATCTACATATCAAGTTGGGAACATTATCTCTAATTAACATCTTCTTTCAGATATAAAAATATGACTATTAAGTCTCTTTCCCTCCCTGACAACAAGTTTGTTTCTATCTATCTGGTTATTTTATTTTATTTTTTTTTCAAACTGGTCCCTGCATGTGTCTTTAAAAAGCTAAATGAAAAAGAAAACGAGGAGGAAAAAGTGCTGAAGATCAAATCTTATCAAAATTAGTGACTGATCAATTTCATAAATTTTTTTAAGCTTATGAAAATGAGGGGGGGGGGGGGCAACCGAGAGGCCAGTCAAAATGAGGGGGGGGGCTTGACCCTCTTTTGTTCCCTCCGTAGAGTCACCACTGGTCATGTGTCTCAAAACTTCCTCTTTGCTCACATACCCCGTCCATGGTATTTTCAGCATCCTTCTGTAAAATCCCATCTCCTTTGCCTCAAGTCTCTTCGTCACGTATAAAGAAATTTTCCAGCAATCACTGCCAACTTAGGAGGACATAGCGGTTTAGCATATTTTGTTTCTTACAAAATCTTCCCGTTCCTTAATACTTTGCTTAGCGTTTGAAAAGGATCTTTCGATATTCCAAAGCTACATCAGATTTCGGTGTCACATTTTCTATCCTCCGTTGAAACAATTGCCAGATATTTAGATTTACTTGAGTCTAATATCTCTAATTCGTAACTCGCATTCTCGGATGTTCCTCTTGCTAACAGACATATATATATATATATATATATATATATATATAAGAGAATGTTGGAGAATTTTTGTCTTTATTTTCAACTGAAATTAAAGCAAAAATACGACGTTTAGAACGGCTCATGATTAAACATAATAGACATTCATTGTCTCTTATATTTAACAGCATATGTCTAGAAAATTACTTGCTGCCTCGATATACTATATATATATATATATATATATTGCAATTGATGGTTAGTCTTTCTTCGCACTTTCCTTTACAACCTTTTTATAAAAGTTTTTGTAGCTTTCTTTCTGTGTTTGCCATCAATACTTTTTATCGTCAATTCAAGTGTCTTATTGATAGACGCTTGGGCGGCCTTGTCTATTTCTATTCATAACCGACACGGCAGATTTCTCGTAGTAGACTGTCGTTTCTTTCTGCTGTAGACTGGTTGCCAATCAAGGCTATAGGACTCAACCTGTCTTGTTATTCAACCCATATCTTTCTGAAGGCTATTTGCGTGTAAGAGAATATAACGAACCCGACTGGAATTCGAACACGGCTCTTCGATTTTTCAGCTCGTTTGCTGCTCACAATTCGTGAATGCAAAACAACCAGGACCATGTTCTAAAATGAATGAAACCAACGGAAGATGAATCAAGCTAATAATTAAAAATAAGAATGTCAGACAGATTATAACGATTACGTCTATTAATAAACGCCTTTTTTTTTCTTTTTTTTTTTTTAAATCATTTCACCCCGGGCAAGGTGTAAATGCCACTGATGTGCGGGCGGGGGTACATAACTGAAAGAAAATTAATTAGAGAAGGGAGAAGAGGATTACAAACCAATTAGAAAGAAGCAATAGAAAGATGAAAATGCAGGTGTGATGACAGTTGCAAGGGGGGAGAGAAAGGGAAGGATATATGGGGTGGGGGAAGGGCTAGAGTCAAGTGGTTAGTAGATGAGTATTGACATTGCATTTAAATTTCTGGATGTTGTAGCTGTCAGCATTTAAGAAATTACGTATTAAGACTGCTGCTATTATCACAACTAGTTTTTTTTTTTGTCTTAGACTGACAACCAACATACGATACAGAGCACACTATTTAAACTATAGCTGGGATATTAGTGCAAAAGTGAATGCAATTGATACCCCTATAGATAAATAAGCAAGAGAAATATGATGAAAGAAAAAATAGTCAAAAACTAATAAACTAACTTAACAAACGTCTCGGCAAACACGGAACGTTCTTTAATCGTTTCAAAGACGTTGTATTTTTTTTTGGGGGGGGGGGTGACATGTAACGTGGCAACGTTACCATAATGTTTCCCTTCAAACATTTTCCTGAAACCAAACTGACCACTCAGCCCACAATGTAATCAAATATTGTCCACCCACTCATTCAAACTGTGTTATTCTCCCCTACATCGTCCACTTGAGCAATTCCACCCATTTTTCCCACTTGTGCTATTCCACTCACACACTTCCGCCTGTGCAGTTTGTCTCGCTCCTTCCACTTGTGCTACTTGTCCCATTTCTTCCTTCCCGTCGACTTGGGCCATTCCTCCGACACCTTGGACTATTCCTCCGACACCTTTTCCACTTGGGCTATTCCATCGACACCTTTTCCACTTGGGCTATTCCATCGACACCTTTTCCACTTGGGCTATTCCATCGACACCTTTTCCACTTGGGCTATTCCATCGACACCTTTTCCACTTGGGCTATTCCATCGACACCTTTTCCACTTGGGCCATTCCTCCCATACTTTCCCACTTGGGCCATTCCTCCCATACTTTCCCACTTGGGCCATTCCTCCCATACTTTCCCACTTGGGCCATTCCTCCCATACTTTCCCACTTGGGCCATTCCTCCCTCTTTCCCACTTAGGGCCATTTCCCTCCCATCTTTCCCACTTGGGCCATTCCTCCCATACTTTCCCACTTGGGCCCATTCCTTCCCTATTTCCCTTGGGCCATTCCTCCCATACTTTCCCACTTGGGCCATTCCTCCCATTACCTTTCCCACTTGGGCCATTCCTTTCCCTCTTTCCCACTTGGGCCATTCCTCCCATACTTTCCCACTTGGGCCATTCCTCCCATACTTTCCCACTTGGGCCATTCCTCCCATACTTTCCCACTTGGGCCATTCCTCCCATACTTTCCCACTTGGGCCATTCCTCCCTCTTTCCCTTGTGCTTTCCATCACACTCACCGATGATCTTCGTCTTATTCCTTCTGCTCGTTCTATTACTTCAACTCGCTACTTCCCCCTCCTCATTTCACTTCTGCTACCCCCCTCTTCTGGTTTCACTTCTTTTATTTTTCCATTCCGCTTCTATTTTACTATTTTTCTCTTTCTCGATTCACTTGTGCTATTTTTCTCCCATCTGGTTTCATCTATGCTCTTTTTCACATTCTCATTTTACTTGTTCTATTCCCCCCCACCACCACTTTGCCTTTCATTTTTTCTATTTTCCCCCCTTCACTTGTGCACTTTTATCTCGTTTCGTTTCACTTGTGCTATTCCCCATCTTCTTGTTTCTATGCTGCTATTTTCCCATTTTATGTTTCAGTTGTTTTATTTTATTATTCGTTTTATTTGTGCGATTTCCCCTACCCCATTTGGTTACACTTGTGCGATTTCCCCTACCCCATTTGGTTACACTTGTGCGATTTCCCCTACCCCATTTGGTTACACTTGTGCGATTTCCCCTACCCCATTTGGTTACACTTGTGCGATTTCCCCTACCCCATTTGGTTACATTCGGATTTCCCCTACCCCATTTGGTTACTTGTGCTCTTTTCCACCTTTCGGTCCCATTTGTACTACATTTTCCTCTTCCTCGTTTCACTTGTGCCATTTTTTCCCCTTTTCACGTTTCGCTTGCGTTCTTATCTTCCTTTTCGTTTCACCTGTGATATTTCCCACCTCAGGTAAATTAGCTCATTTCACTTATTTCAGTTGTGCCACCGCACCTCTCATTCCCCTTGCTAATTGTTTTACTAAATTTACTTTATTGTTAAGTAATAATACACAATTGGAGTAGAGAGACTAAACTATCGCACGGTTTACACTCCACCCACGTCTATTGAACAGGTGAAGAGGCTCATCTCTTGTTTCCTGTTTAGGATGCGGTTTTCGGTTTTCTCTTTTCCACTCTTTTCACTCCTATGTAGCCCCCTGCACATCAGTGGCGTTACCGCCTTGCTCGGGGTGATATGATTAAAAAAAAAAAAACTAGACATTTTCTTTGTTGATCGTTACTGTATGGGTTGATTACCTTTTTCTTTCTTTCTTTTTTTTTTATTTATTTATTTTTTTATTTTTTTTACGAGATTTTTCCGAGATTTTTCCATAATTGTTAATGCAATAATACACTGTTAATATTTTATCTGAAAAATTATTATTTATAAAGAAAAACATTTTGTTCTAATTTTCTTTTCCAACTTTTCTTACAGTTTTTTTTTTTTTTTTTTCAATGCATGCAAAATAAAAATCTTAATTGTAATATTTCTTTCTATTTTATAAATGCTATCATGTTTTGGAAATGTCATTTTAGAAAGTAAATTTAATGACAGTCCTGGAACACACAGAAGCGGGGTTCGCAGTTAACTAGGGTCCGTAATTGAATAAAGAAGTGTGTGCCTGCGTGTGCGCATGCGCGTTGTTACTTTTTCTGATACTTTTTTTTTACCTATTATCGTATGCGGATAAATACTTATAATTATTAAGTCACCCGATACTCTTTCCTACGACTGTCTCAAGCTCAAGCCTAACTGTTGACTGTAAACCCTTTTGTTTCGATCTCATTATGTTGACTTTTATTTTATTTTATTTTTTCCTCAGTGCAGAAACCCTACCATAAATTTCCAGTCTCACAACTCCGTCCTGGCAGTCCGTAATATTATCCGTCCCCGAATAGCACTTAAACTTTTGGGCTTCGTCCAGTTCATTATACGAAGTACAAAAACTATTTGAACGGTTAGTTTCAAGTTGCTATGCTCTCTTCTAAGCCTCCTCATTCATTCGTATCTTGTCCAGTTGTCATGTGTGTACCTTCACTTATCTCATTCAATCTCTGACCATCAACGACTACAGCTTCGGTACCATTTGCCTGTCAAACTGTCTATATCGACCTGTTTTGTATTTATCAATTTCAGCCCGTTCATGGCTTCTGAGTTAAACATCTCTCACGATTCACAGTTACTTTGGATTAAGTCTATTCATATATTCATAAAACTAAAAGTCTGACGGATATATATATATATATATATATATGATAGTGTAGCGGATATCGGCACAGGAAATGGATTCAATAGTCAAACAGTTAAGTGCCATACGTGATACACGCTTTGGGCGACCATGTCTCAAAAGAGATATGACTGACTGGGCAGAAGATTATCCCGCAGTAGGTTGCCATTGCTTTCTGCGGTAGGTTGATTGCCATCCAAGGTTACAGAACCCAGTCTGTCCTATTATTTAACCCATAACTGGAGGGAAAAGATGGATTAATACCTTTCCCAAGGGTATTTTCGCGTAAATGAATGCAAGGAACTCAGCTGCAATTCGAACTCGGCTCTCCCGATTTACCGTTCCGAGTCGATATCCACTGCACCACAACGCACATCGAATTCAATAAACAAGTTCAAATTTCTGGCAAGTCTGCTGTGTACAAATTGCTTTGGCAAAGGTACGAATCTTAGGTACCACCAGATTCGCCACATCTAAAGTTTAAAATGAATATTTAAAAACGAAAAATTTTTCTTGTGGTTTTTATTTTAGTTTTAATTTCAAGCTAATAGATTAAATTTAATATTTCCGATAAGCAAAATACTTTGCATTTCAAAACTAATCTACATTGAGCGAAAAGAGGTTTTGCTTTGAAATTGCTAAAATTGTTGATTTTAGCGCCATTTTAGCCACCTTTCATCACAATCTAATTCTCTCTATTAAAATCTTTCAAAAAGTAAAATATATTCTTTCTGAAACTTTAAAGTCTAATTTGATTTGAAACAAATATCACTTTTAGTTTAAAACAAGCAGTATAGTCCGGCGTTGCTCGGGTGTAATGAAAGCTTTAAAATTAATCCATAGTCCTGGAGCTCAGACTCGCCTAAAGAATATTTGTGTGAAGTTTGGTAAGAATCGGATAAAAATTGTGGATTTGTATAAAGGACATACAGACACACACACAAACATCTTGCCTTATATATATATATATATATATATATATATATATATATATAATCGATTTTCTGCACTATTGTAAGAACTGCTACTTTGAAACTTCTGAATATCGTTTCTTATGTCTTTGTCTATGAGTGTATCAAATTTGATTAAAATCGGACCACTCCTTCTATAACCCGATTTTTTCGATTCTCGATTTTCGATATTTATCGATGGTACCTCGACACAAAACGTAGCTAAGAACACTCGCAGACGCTTATGGTACTACTGTGTAAATTTTCAAGAAAATCGGTTCAGCCATTTCGGAGTCTATAGGTAACGGATACACACACACACAGACAAAGTTCCATTTATAAATAAGTTTAGATACCGCAGAAATGCAATTTTTTTTACACGGGGGTGTTTACTTAGGTTTTGACAACTTAACTAACAAACGGAAGTTTAACTTTTTTTAGTAGGAACATATCTTTTAAAATTATTTGAGGAATATAAAGTGTGCGTTTTTTTTTTTGTTTTTTTTTCTATGTAATTTTTAACTACACAATATTAAAATATTTAGCAAAATATTTTCCATAATCTAATCTTTTATTGAATCTTAGGTACTTTGACGTTTAACTTTAAGTTTACTATAGTTATCAAGGCAAGAGGTGTGTTATTTACCATATAGATGAAAGAATATAGATTCTTGTTTTTTTTTTTTTGTTTTTTGTTTTTTTCAAAGACATTAATGCGTAGTTAATAAAACAGGCTCTTCTCAGAATTTGAAGACATTCAAATTTAACCCATAGTTGGGGTGGATGATCGTTGACACTGAGGAGACCATTCGCCCTTTATCAGAACTTGTACTTTTTTTATTTATTTGTGTTGCTAGGGTTCCACTTACCCTCTTCATCAGATCAGTTTCTTGTGGAAGAGACGGTTTAGTCGTTGACTACTCGAGCCCTTAGGTTTTGAATTTATTGTTGTCCTTCTCATAGACCGGTTGCTATCTAAGTCTGTCCTTCTAATTACCCATAGCTGAGGGAAGAGAGATGAATTCCTATTCCTTGGCAGCCCACCTTCAGTCATTTTCTCATTGACGTGATGTGGCTTCCCTCTGTCTTTTCTACAAGTATTTTTATGGCAACTGCTCGGACAAGCTTTTTTCTTTGGTACCGCAACCACGGTTGTGCATTGTGGTGCAGTAGATATCGGCTCGGAACGAGAAATCGAGGAGCCGAGTTCGAATTCTAGTTGAATTCATTGCATTCACTTACGCGCAAATACCCTTTGGAAAGGTATTAATCCGTCTCTTCCTTCTAGTTATGGGTTAAATAACAGGACAGATTGGGTTCTATAGCCTTGGCTGGCAACCAGTCTACCGCAGAAAGCAATGGCAACCTACTGCGAGATAATCTTCTTCCCAGACAGTCATGGCTCTTTCGAGACATGATCGCCCAAGCGTGTTTCACGTATGGCACTTAACTAACTGACCATAATCACATGTATTTACTTGTGCTACAAGATCCCGCCCTTTTACTATTGAAAGGTAAAAACAAAATATAACCGCCTCTTCTACTCTAAAAGTTTTTTTCTCACACCGCCCGTTTAAAGAACTCCTTTCTATTTACTTGCTTCCCTGATAGCTACAATCTCTAAAAGTTTAAATGCAACAGCAATTGCCATCTTCCATCTCGACCACATGTATTTGCTCGTGCTACTAGATTGGCATCAAGGTCCCACCCTTTTATCGTCGAAATAGTTAAATGTAACCACATCTTTTACTCTAATGGTTTCTTTTCTTGTACTTCCCGTTTATGGAACTCCCTTCCATTTACTTGCTTCTCTGATAGCTAAAATCTCTAAAGGTTTAAATGCAACAGCAATTACCATCTTTTATCTCCTTGATTCCTCTTATTCTCTTATCCTTTCTTTGACATCACCTGTACCTTGTTTTTCTCTTACTGCAAACCCCTGCGCGCTAGTGGCGGTACTATCTTGCTTGGGATGAAGTGTGTATGTGTGTGTGTGTGTGTGTGTGTGTGTGTGATTAGTGTGAAGATAATTTAGTTGGAAAGAAAACACAGGAAGTATCCCAGCTTTTCTTGCCTTGAATTTTTGGCTGATTGCTAAAAGATAAATCTTACTATTATGGCCTGAAAAAGGAAAAGGAGTGAAACTTCCGCTGATGCTCGTGTTAACGACCTGTCCATGGGAACTGCTTGACTAGTGTCACATGTTTGTGCGTGTAGAGGAGAATAGTGGGGTTGATTATCATTAGTTTAGAATGAGTGAATTAATGACAATTATAACTGTTATTATTATTATTATTATTATTATTATTATTTTACATTATAATTAATTTTTATTTATTTATTTTTATGAATACGACAACAGAAGCTGGGAACTTTTGCACTATTAAAATCTATTTATCTCAATCTGTTCATATTTTTCTACCTCGGTTCCACTGGCGTTTTCGATTTTCATTCGATATCATAAATGAAAATAACTATTATTAGGTTATTCGTACTCTCTACTTGGTGTCTCGAAATGCTATTCAACACACGCACAAGGAAGGAAAATAAGAGTAAGTTGCGATAGGAGAAAAAACAAAACCCCGGAAATCTGCACCAGGCGACACACCTCCCGACATAGTTGCAATAAATCACATTAATAAAAGTGTGAACTCACTCCACAAGATGTCTTCTTCCTTACTCTTCGTGACTGTGACGTTCGGTATTGTTTTCCAAGGCAGATTTAATAGCAATCGTCGACGATCTGATTGAAAAAAAAAAAAAACGAAGAAGAAAAAAACGAAGAAGTAAAAAACGAAGAAGAAAAAAACATTCAAATATCTTTCTTTCGGAAATTCAGACTTATTCCTTGTATCGTTTTCATCTATTCAAGAAAACAAAGCAAAATAAAAGTAATTAGCGAATAAGTCGAAACTCCATCATGGCGACATATAAAGAAAAACAAAACGTTAATTGTTGACTTTTTTAGAAATCTTCAGCTTTAATTGTGCACACTTATCTGTTTACGTAAATGTTTATAATAATTTTTTCATACTGTTTATAGAATGATTTTACATGAATCAGTAACTTGAACAAGTTCAAAAATAATAATAAATTTCTAGCAAACAAACAATGACTTCTCTTTAAAAAAAATTTAATCAAAAGTTATTATTTTGAAATACTGGGTTGGGAGACTTGATATCTTGAATGAATTTAAAATTGGTACCGCCACAAAAACGCGATATCAAAGGTTTAAAAAGAATTTTTAAAAATGAATAAAAAATCTTTCTTGAAGCTTATATATATATATATTTTTTTTTTAAACATATCACCCAAGCAAGGAGGTAACGCCACTGATGCGCAGGGGGCTACGTAAGAGTAAGAAGATTGGAAAAGAGAAAATCAGAAACCACATCGTAAACAGGGAACAAGGGATGAGCCTCTTCACCTGTTCAATAGACGTGGGTGGAGTGTGAACCGGGCGATAGTTTAGTCTATCTACTCCAATTAAAAAAAAAAAGAGTAAAAGAATGGAAAAGAGTAAACCGGAAACCACATCCTAAACAGGGAACAAGGGATGAGCCTCTACACCTGTTCAATAGACGTGGGGGGAGTGTGAACCGGGCGATTGGTTTTAATTTCAAGCTAATAGATTAATATTTACAATAAGCAAAATACTTTGCTGGATAGTGTATTTCAAAACTAATTTAAATTGGTTGGTAGGAGTTTTCGTTCTGAAATCACTAATAATCGCTGATTTTAGCGCCATTTTTAGCCATCTTTCATCACAGTGAAATTCTCTTTATTAAAATTGTTTAAAAAATAATATATACTTTACTGAAAGTTTATTTGATGAATAAGAGCTGATTTAAAGTATAATTAATCTGATTTCAAACAAATATTACTTTCGGTATAATTGTGACGTCATACAGTAAAGCAAAATTTAAGTTCCTCATTTTGCCGTGTTTGTCTGAATAAATAAATAATAATCATAAAAAACACTTGTTTAGACCTCATGTTTTTATTTTTTTTTAATGGCAAATATGTTACAAAATGTTTTCCTCACATAAAAATAAATAAAAACTTAAGAGCTGAATTTTTTCTATCCTTCTGTTTGCCACATAGCTGAGAGAAGAATAAATGTATTCTTACCTTTTACCCGAGTATTTGTGCAAAAAGAAATATAACGGGTCTCAGCTGAAATTCGAACTCGGCTTGCCGGTTTCTGGTTTTGACCCATTAACCAAAGTATCACCAAAATGGATGCACTTTTTCCCAAAATGAAAATTAAAAAATCGCTACCACCTGTTTTAAAATATTTTCCAAAAATTTGGCAAATATCCAAATTAAATGTTCTGTACTTATTCACGAATGAATGAATCTAAACTTATTTATATATGGAACTGTGTGTGTGTTTGTCCGTTACGAAACGGCTGAACCGATTTTCTTGAAAATTTACACAGTTGTACTATAAGCGTCTGCAAGTGTTCTTAGCTAGGTTTTGTGTCCAGGTACCCCTGATAAATATCGATAATCGAAAAAATCTGGTTATTGAAGGAGTGGTCCGATTTTAATCAAATTTGATACACTCATAGACAAAGACATAAGAAACGATATTCAGAAGTTTCAAGGTTGCAGTTCTTACAATAGTGCAGAAAATCGGTAATATATTTATATATATATATAAAAGGCAAGACCAAGGTTATAGAACCCAGTCTGTCCTGCTATTTAACCCATAACTGGAAGGAATAGACAGATTAATACCTTTCCCAAGGGTATTTGCACGTAAGTGAATACAATGGATTCAACTGGAATTCGAACTCGGCTCCTCGTTCCGAGCCGATATCTACTGTACCACAACGCACATCCCGGGCTATACTGGTAGTCGTATAAGTTATTTTATATATAAAACAAAATCTTTGTGGAAATATTTTTGTGTGGTTTGTTTCACATACCTTATCTCTTTTCGATATCTCCTGTGTACGTTTTCATAATGCATCAAAATATGAACATTATATTAACTCTATTTTATTTACCAGTATAAGTCTAACATTCAACATGAAATTGCTAAAAATGAGAAACATAACGAATACAAACTTGGAATAAAGACTCTATCGAAAGTCTGTGTGAAGTGGTGATTTTCTAAGCGTAGCTTAGATGCGGCACAAGGCTAAAAGTAAGAGACACCCAGTGAGGATCGAACTCACTACTCAGTTGTATTGATTTAACGAGACAGTTTGTGTGAAGTGAACGAGGTGTGTTAACTGCTTTTTCAAATTTGAGTTGCAGCATTTGTGTTTGTACAATTGGCATAACGGTTATCAGTGTCGAAAATGTTATTCCGTTCAAATTCTAGGCAATGTCGTTACATTCACTTTACTCTTAAGCTTTTTAGAAGGCATGAATCAATCTCTCGCTCTCAGAACAGACGTGACTCTCTAGCCTTTGTTGAGCCAAACCAGTCTGGAAGTTCTAACATTTATGGGATACATATTTTTTTATTAAAATAGGCAACTCAAAAACACAATAGAACATTCTAGAAAAATTGGATCAAAACAGCAGTAGAATTTAGATTACATTTTTATATTTCTCAACCAATCAGCTAAAAACTTAGAATAAGAACATTCTAGAAAAATAGGCTTGGAAATAAATTAACACAAAAATATTTAGGCCCCAAAACACAAATGTAAAATAATAAATCTGATTGGTCAGTAAATGTTTTCACACCCTAATGTTAGGAAGATTAGTTGATCCCCTATTAATGTATATAATACACACAGTTAGAAAGAAAGGTCAGTCACCAAGCAGTCACCAAGCAGGCCATTAAGTCTGCATGACACCGTATACTTTGCCGGCCATGTCATTTCTTCCATGCCAAAAGTTCGTGACCTCGCTCCAAGGACCTTAAAAAGAAAAGCCGACGAAACTTTCTTTCAGCAACGCGACACGTTGTCGCCAACTGAAACGCACCAAATGTAAGTAGGAAAGGCTTATTTACAGACTCTGCCAATGTATACTTATACACGTTTTTGGACAAAAAAATTAACTTCTTGCCAAGTTTATATTTCTCAAAAAGGCAATTTTCGAATCATGTATTTTGTTGGTTTCTACATACCATTTTATTTGTCACAGAATAAATTGTTTGTTGTTGAATGTCCGTTGTAATTTATTCCTTCACTTTGCGCGATTGCAAAATAGAGTGTTGTATTTGTGGGGGAAATAATCAACATACAACCCAGCAAATACCAAATCCCCCACACATTCACGGCTAAGAGCCACCATTCCACGCGCATTGTAGAGAACCGCTTTCATTCCCTTCGTATCCCACTGGTGAGATGTACGTTCCCCGAACCGCTGCTTGCAAATCAACTTCCAGGGATGATACTTTCCAAATCGATAAAATTAAAACCTGTTCAAATGTAGGGTTAACCGTTATCTTCCGCATATATCCCCATAAACTATGCCTATCTAAACGTATTTATAAATGGAACTTTGTGTGTGTGTGTGTGTGTGTGTGTGTGTGTGTGTGTCCGTTACCTATAGACTCCGAAATGGCTGAACCGATTTTCTTGAAAATTTACACAGTTGTACTATAAGCGTCTGCAAGTGTTCTTTGCTAGGTTTTGCGTCGAGGTACTCCTAATAAATATCGAAAATCGAAAAAATCATGTTATAGAAGGAGTGGTCCGATTTTAATCAAATTTGATACACTCATAGATAAAGACATAAGAAACGATATTCAGAGGTTTCAAGGTTGCAGTTCTTACAATAGTGCAGGAAATCAATAATATATATATATATAATATAAAAGGCAAGTTGTTTGTGTGTGTGTCTGTTTGTGTGCGTGTCTGTTTTTCTATCTGTATGTCCTTTATACAAATCCACAATTTCTATCGATTCTCACCAAACTTCACACAAATATTCTTTAGGCTGAGTCTGAGCTCCGAGACCACGGATTAGTTTTAAAGCTTTCATTACACCCGAGCAATGTCTGGCTATAGTGTTAGTTATTCTATAACTCTCTTCTTCGCGTTATAAATGGTGAACATTATTGTAAGCATACGTCGCGCCAGCAAACAAATTTTTGGGAAAAACAGATGTTTGTTGGTCACTGTTATAAAAGATGGAAATGGAATCTAAAAAAATCTCAAACTTTCGTTTGAATATAAAGCTTTAAAATGCGATAGCACTGGTAGGAAAATTAATTTGTTTTCGGTATCATCGTCACCCGAGCGCAGTTTTGGGTTTATCGACAATCTGAGAGTTTAATTTCCAGCCTAGTCTTTTGCGTTCATTTTGTCGCAAACGTCTTTGCAGAAACTATGAATGAATTTCTTCTTTTTCCTCTCGCCTAACTTTGGATTAAATAGCAGAGTAGACTGGTCTCTCTAGCCTTGGATGGCAACCAGTATAGAGAAAGAGTTCGGACTTCAAAATCATGGAGATGGTGATGTTCCTCGGGCCCAGAAACTAATTGGAGTAGATAGACTAAACTATCGCCGGGTTCACACTCCACCCACGTCTATTGAACAGATGAAGAGGTTCATCCCTTCTTCCCTGTTTAGGATGTGGTTTCCGTCTTTCTCTTTTCCAATCTTTTCACTCTTACGTAGCTCCCTACACATCAGTGGCGTTACCGCCTTGCTCGGGGTGATATGATTAAAAAAAAATGAATTGCAAGAAACAATGCCGCACTTTCAGTACCTGTGTTGGTTGCTGGCTGATTTTGTTTAGCGGTATGTCAACTTTCAATACACAATGTATTAAATAAACAGTGTATTGAATACATATTGTATTGAATGCATAGTGCATTGCATACACTTTGTTTCGAATATATATTGTATTGAATGCACCACGATTCGAATACATATTATATCGAATGTATAGTGTATTGAATACATATTGTATTGAATGCATAGTGCATTGTATACACTTTGTTTCGAATATATATTGTATTGAATGCATCATGATTCGAATACATATTATATCGAATGTATAGTGTATTGAATACATATTGTATTGAATGCATAGTGCATTGCATACACTTTGTTTCGAATATATATTGTATTGAATGCACCACGATTCGAATACATATTATATCGAATGTATAGTGTATTGAATACATATTGTATTGAATGCATAGTGCATTGTATACACTTTGTTTCGAATATATATTGTATTGAATGCATCATGATTCGAATACATATTATATCGAATGTATAGTGTATTGAATACATATTGTATTGAATGCATAGTGCATTGCATACACTTTGTTTCGAATATATATTGTATTGAATGCACCACGATTCGAATACATATTATATCGAATGTATAGTGTATTGAATACATATTGTATTGAATGCATAGTGCATTGCATACACTTTGTTTCGAATATATATTGTATTGAATGCACCACGATTCGAATACATATTATATCGAATGTATAGTGTATTGAATACATATTTTATGCCACAAAGATGATTTCCCGATCGCTAAAATCTATGGTGAAACGTTCTTTCGCATATATTCCCATAAACTGTGCCTCTTACTCTATAACCCTCTTCTTTGCGTTATAAAGGCGGAATATTATTGTAAGCATACGACGCACCAGCAAACGAAACGTTAGGGGAATATAGATGTTTAAGGATCACTGTCATAAAAGACGGAAATGAAAGCTAGAAATTTACGACTTGCGTTGCAATATAAAACTTTAAAGAAAATAGTACTGGGCTGTTATATTTGTCCTTCTATATGGTAGCTGGACAATCTCCTCAAAGAAGAAAAAAACATGAAGCAACCGAGATGAGGTTCAACTGAAGGGTGCCGATTACACCATAGACCAAACGTGTGAGCAACGACAAAGTTTTGAAGACGACAGGAACGAAAAAGAAATACATATTTAACCAAAAAGAGCTACAAATTCTGGGACACGGAATGCGGAAGAAGGGCTTGGAGAATCTGATACTCACTAGACAGAGGGTAAGCGAGATAGGGGAAAGCAACATGTGACATACTCGATAGGCTTGAGCCAATGGATAACAGAGCAGACTTTGGGAGAAATAACAAGAGAAAAGGTGTTGAGAGCTACAAGAAATAGGGGGATGTGGAGAACCATGATCGCTTACGCCCTGAAGGGACGTGGCACATGAAAGAAAGATAATGCGACGGCACTGACGGGAAAATTAATTTGTTTTCAGTATCCTCGTCATCTTGGTGTGCGAGGTTTTGGGGGTTTTGGCAAGTCGAGTGTTTGAATTTAAACCCAGTCTGTTGCCTTCAGTCAAGTGCCATACGTGATACACGCTTTGGGCGATCATGTATCGAAAGAAACATGAATGAGTGGGCAGAAGATTATCCCTTAGTAGGTTGCCATTGCTTTCTTTGAATGACTGGTTGCCAACCAAGACTATAGAACCCAATCTCTCCTATTATTCAACCCATACCTGGGGAGAAGAAACGGATTAATACCTTTCCCAAGGATATTTGTGCATAAGTGAATGCAAGGAATTTAACTGGAATTCGAACGCGGCATCCCGATTTGTCGTTCCGTGTCGATATCCACTGCACCACAACAATGGATTTTTTTTTCTTCCCTCTTCCCGAACTGCGGATCAAATACAGAGTATACTGGGCTTTCTAATCTTCGGTGGTTGCTAGTCTAGAGAAAGAGTTCAGAATTCAAAACCATGGAGAAAGTAGGGATGTTTCTTAGGCCCGGATGAATTGCAGGAACCGATACCAAGCTTTGAGTAACTGTTAGTTACTTCAGATAGTTAAGTGCCATACGTGATACACGCTTGGGCAATCATGTCTCGAAAGAGACCTGACTGACTGAGCAGAATACTTTCCTACAGTAGGTAGATCTTCCCGCAGTAGGATGTGCGTTGTGGTGCATTGGATATCGGTTCGGAATGAGAAATGGAAGAGACAGGTTCGAATTCCAGTTGAATTCACTTCATTCACATACGCGCAAATACTTTGGGAAATATGTGAATCCATCGCTTCTCTCTCAAGCTATAGGTTAAATAGCGGGACACATTGGGTTCTATAGCCTTGGTTGGCAACCAGTCTACCACAGAAAGTAATGGCAATTTACTGCGGAAAAATCTTTTGCCTAGTAAATACAAAAAAATTATTTAAATGTAAATCAAAAAGAAAAAAATCCATTGTTGCGGTGCAGTGGATATCGACTCCGAACGACAAATCATGGATACCGAGTTCGAATTCCAGTTAAACCCCTTGCATTCACTTACGCTCAAATATCATTTGGAAAGGTATTAATCCGTCTCTTCTCCCCATTTATGGGTTGAATAATAGGACAGATTGGATTCTATAGTCTTGGCTGGCAACCAGTCTACCACAGAAAGTAATGGCAACCTATTGCGGAAAAATCTTCTCCCTAGTAAATACAAAAAAATTATTTGAATGTAAATCATTTTTATAATTTTTCAACTAACATCAACACCGGTTGTTTAGTCAATGAATGCCGAATACTTCCATGTAAGGAAACTGTTATCATCGCCATTATTATTATTATTGAACATCAAATGCAATCGGCCCAGTAGCGATGTACAAGACTGACTCTCCGATGAAAAAAAAAAAAGGAAAAATACATCTGTAACAAAAGAATGCGTTCTATTGTGTCTCAGAACAATAAAACAAAGGCCACTTCATCAACATTTTTTT
>JBBBDQ010000237.1:2080000-2092500 GCA_037127315.1 Ascarosepion bandense | reverse complement strand
TCATTATACCCGAGCAATATTTGTGTGCTTGTTAATATATATTTGTGTAAGCGTTTGCATGTATATGCATTTGTATCTTTTTGTGTGTGTGTGTATATATATATATTTATGTATATATATATATATACTTAACGAAGCTAATATGTTGTTTGCTGCCAGAATGAAGCAACGCATAGCATGCTCTAAATTCGGCTCTAAAGACTACTGGCGACTCTGTAAAAGAGTACTTAACAAGAGCAAGTCCACAACACCCCCGCTAATCAACAAATTTGAGGTCCTCACCTCCCCAGCAGATAAGGCTGAATGCTTTGCCCGCAGATTCTCGAACAATTCGAGTCTGGACTCATCTGGAGTTCTTACACCCGACTTCTCACCTAGAACCGAGGCACAACTGAATGATGTCCACATTACACCTTCGCTTGTCTCTAAGATAATCTTAAAACTTGACCCTCACAAAGCGAGCGGTGGTGACGGAATCCCAACCATAGTCTTAAAGAAATGTGCCCCTGAACTCTCCTCTGTCCTTTCTAAGCTCTACAACCTCTGCCTATATGCTTCCTGCTTTCCTGCCTGTTGGAAATCTTCCTCTGTAGTTCCTATATTTAAAAACACTGGAGAACCCTCTGACCCTGCAAATTACCGCTTTATCAGACTTCTTCCGATCTTTGGCAAAGTGTTCGAAGCCATTATCAACGCCGAGGTGGTTCAGCATCTCACAGCACACAGGCTCCTCTCGGACAAGCAATATGGTTTCCGCTTCACCAGGTCTACTGCTGATATGCTAACTACCATCACCGAGTACATATACCAGGCACTCGACAGGAATGGCGGAGCCCGAACCGTTGCATTGGATATATCTAAGGCGTTCGACAGAGTTTGGCATGCTGGCCTTCTATGTAAACTGCAGAGCTATGGCATAACTGGACATTTGTTTGAACTAATCCAGTCATTCCTCTCTAACCGCACAATGAAGGTGGTATTAAACGGACATGCCTCCCAGAACTACCATACAAATGCAGGTGTCCCCCAAGGCTAAATCTTAGGTCCTACACGCTTGCTGATATTTTTTTTTAATCATCTCACCCCAAGCAAGGCATTCCACTGCCACT
This sequence comes from Ascarosepion bandense, assembly GCA_037127315.1. NCBI lineage: Eukaryota > Metazoa > Mollusca > Cephalopoda > Sepiida > Sepiidae > Ascarosepion > Ascarosepion bandense. The sequence goes on along the minus strand of JBBBDQ010000237.1, from coordinate 2,091,391 downwards.
ATTGCGCATGGGGCTACATAGGGGAAGGTAAAGAGAAGGAGTGGTTAGACATAGGGAATGTCAGGAGGAAGGTTACAGATGAGTAAGGATACCGAGGATGAGGGTTAGGCAGATAGGAAGAGTGCTTGATAGAATGGGAGCAGGTTAGTGTGTTAGGAGGTGTCTATTGACCTTACATTTAAACTCCTGGAGATTGTAGCCGTCGGGGAAGCAATCGTGTGGAAGAGAATTCCACAGTCGGGAAGTGCGAGGAAAGAAACTGTTGGAGTAGAAATTGAGGTTGCATTTTATCGGTTTCACTGTAAAAGGGTGGGATCTAGTTGCCAATCTAGTATCTCGTGCAAATTCGTATTTAGAGGGCACCAGTGATCTAAGTTCATCGGTGCAGAAGCCGTGAAAGTATTTATAGAAGAGACACAGGGAAGCCGCGTCGCGCCGGTGGAAGAGAGACTGCAGGCAGTCTGCCAAGTCGGTATCTATCACATTACAGACCCTCCTCTGAACCTTATCGAGAAGCCCAAGGAGAATAGCAGGGGCACCCGACCAGATATGGCAACAGTATTCAATGCACGGGCGGATGGTAGATTTATATATGTGCAGGATAGATTTAGACAGAAAAATCTTCCGTGCCCTACACAGAGAACCGACTTTCATAGCAGCAGATTTAGCAATGGATTCGATATAGTCATTCCATTTGAGGTCCGCTGAAAGTGTGAGACCAAGGAGGCGTAGTGTTTTACTCTCTGGGAGGCAAGCCTGGTCCATGCTAATGGGAGGTAGGTGAGATTGTCGATGATGGTTAATTGAGAGTAGCTTCGTTTTAGAAGCATTAAAATTTACTAGCCATTTCTTACTCCAGTCCAATATGGATTGGATGTCTTTTTCAATCTCGGCTGCGAGGTTAGCTTTGACGCCTACACCAGATTTTTGTAGGAGGCGAGAGTAAACTGTGGTGTCATCGGCGTAAAAACCTATTTGGGCTCTTATGGAATCAGGGAGATCATTAATGTATATAACTCGACTATATTCTGTAAAAAACGGTTTAATTTCTATTTTTGTCTTCAGAAATTGAATAAATCAACTTTTCAGTGTTAGCTGCTTGTGGTAAGTCAACCGGGATTCAGTCCATTTTTCAGTCTGTTTTTTGTGTAATTTTTTGGAAATTATTTTATTTATTTATTTATTTATTTTCGTCACTTAATTTGTGTAAATTATTTTGCAATTCAAGGATATTTTTGACTTTTACTAAGTTAAAACTTTCTAAACCTCAGTCACTTTTTTTTCTTGAGATGATTAAAATATATATATATATATATATATATATAAAATTTTTTTTTTTTTTTTTTTTGACACATATAACATGTTTCGTTAAAAACGAGCGACAAGGAAGAATTTATTAATTTTTAATTTAATATTTCCAGCATTCTTACATGTTTCGTTTTTGCTGGAGATAAGATTGTGTTTCTTCTCATAAATCAGTTTACTATATTGGCTATACTACCACTTTTCCGAGTAGACGCCATTCATGACACTTATTTAGTAATAATAGTGAAATAAAAACATTTGTTAACCCATAACTTGCGAACATTTAAAAAAAATTTGGTTAAAAATTAGAAAATAATATTTAAATCCCAATATTAAAGGCACCTCGCTATAAAGGAAGTTTTCTCTTACCACCAGCTTTACAGTAATTTATAGTTAAAATACAATTTTAGAAGTTTTTTTAAACATACAGACGTTTGTGTATGCACATATATATATGTGTGTGTGTGTGTGAATATGTATGCATGTGTTTGTATATATGTGTGTATGTGTTTGTATATATGTGTGTATGTGTTTGCATATATATATATATATATATATATAATATGCGTGTATATATGTTTGCATATGTGTATGTATTTTTGTGGTTATTTTGCTGCACCCACTCCACCATTGTCTTAATCCTTTTCCTTATCATATATTCTTTTCTCTGAAATAACATTTAACAGGGAAGCTGTTTTCCATAGACAACGGTGTTGTTGCAGAGGAGCGCATATCGCCGCACTTGCTTAACTACACCAGCTTTGAAGAAAATTTTGATTCCCATGTATCCAATTGGGACAGTTGCATCAAGCTCTTTGGTAATATATATATATATATATATATATATATATATATATATATATATATATATAGATAGATAGATAGATAGATAAGAAAAATTAAGGCAGAGACGTTATTCCATGGTAAATCGGAAGTTTAGGCCTATTTTATTGTACAAAGAAATTTACTCGAATTCGTGTAAAATCCTTTGTACAATAAAGACGGAAGCTGATGATGGTTCGCCTGAAATAGGCCTAAACTTCCGATTTACCATGGAATAACGTCTCTGCCTTAATTTTTCATATAGTTGCTCTCTATATATTTATATACATAGATATTTAGTGCTCTCTTAGAGAGTTATCCTACCACTGTATGTACAGGATACTCCTTTGGATTCTTCTATATCTACACTGCATGCTAATATATATATATATATATATATATATATATATATATATATATATATATACACTTTAACCGTTTCCCTCCATTAAAACGTTCATCGAATAGCTTGTGATGCTATTGGTTGAAATTTATAAAATCTCAATTCCACTGTTATCTTTCTTTCCAATGTTGGCGGGGTTTTCTTAACTGTTCGTTTGAATTAATGTGGCTATCGCCGACCTGATTATGCCAATATTTTCGCTTCAAATGACATATACTATCCGTTTTAGTTATTGCCGCTGTTGGAAGTCCTCGCGTGTTGTTTTTGTCTTTTTTCTTTGGTACATTTCTTTGATTTTCATTCGATAGCGTCAATCAATCGAACACCGGTATATTGATCATAACATTATTTTTTCTTTTGCTATCTATTTTAGTTGTTTCTGTCTTTGGAAGTTTTAAGCGATGGTTTAAGTTTAGTACAGTTCTATGTAAGTTCGTAGCTATATTACACAAGGTTTAAATAAGAATCATGTTCTCTCTCTCTCTCTCTCTCTCTCATATTGTCTGAAATTTGTTATATCTATATAGTAATATAGAAGATAGTGTTTACAAAATATAGTGTGAACATAGGAATCGACGCGGTATGGTGATTGGTGATTCGCATCTCTCTCTCTCTCTCTCTTTCCAATTAATTCATTAATTCTTTAAAAATTGCTTTACGTTTCGAATACGAGCAGATATGAGGTTTTGAGAAAAATAATCTTCGTGAAAGACGTGTTACTCAAGTGCCATACGTAAGACACGCTTGGGTGATCATGTCTCTTTCGAGATATGGCTGACTAGGCAGAAGGTTTTCCCACAATAGGTTGCCATTACTTTCTGCAGTAGACTGGTTGCCAACCAAGACTATAAAACCCAATCTGTCCTGCTATTTATCCCATAGCTGGAGAGAGAAGAGACGGATTCATACCTTTTTCAAGGGTATTTGCGTGTATGTGAATGCAACGACTGATGAGCGTGTGCTTTTCTTAAACAAAAAAGAAAAAAATAGAGCCTTCTTTGACTGTTCTTCATGGACGAGCGGTAAAGTGCCGGATTAAACGGTTTTCTTCTATAACGGGGTCGAGGCGTAGGAGTGACCCCGTCGCGGAATATATTTTCTTTAAGATTTCTCGAATGCCCATAACGATAAACGTAAAATAAACACTATTTAATAAATAAAAATGAGGAGTCTGTTTCAGATATGAATGTCCACAATAATAACGTTTAAAGTAATAAAAATGCCGGATTTCTTATTTTATTATAATTGTGGATGAAAACCAAGTAAGACATTCGACAAAAACATCTAATTACCATAAATTAAATAAAATAACAGCTGAATTATTTTTTAATTTTTTTGCTAGGCAGAGATTCGGCTAGAAAGAAAGAAATAAGGAAAGATAGTGTGCGTTGTTTTCAGTGGATATCGACTCGGAACGACAAATCGGGGAGCCGAGTTCGAATCCCAGTTGAATTTATTGCATTCACTTACGCATAAATACCCTTGGGAAAGTTATTAATCCGTCTCTTCCTTCCAGTTATGGGCTAAATAACAGAACAGATTGGGTTCTATAGTCTTGGCTAGTAACCAGTCTACCGCAGAAAGCAATGGCAACCTACTACGGGATAATCTTCTGCCCAGTCAGTCATGTCACTTTCGAGACATGATCGCCCAAGTAAGTATCCCGTATGGCACTTAACTGACTGAAGTGTCTAACGTATACCTCATAAATAATGAACTATTCCTTTTTGGTGGCGTGAAAAGAGAGGAAAAGTCACTACAATTATTAAACCCGATCGCCTTCCCTCCAGGCATCCCTAAAAAGGAAAGTAGGGGCTTCAGCAGTGTTTCCACGGTATTACTGTTAAACCGTGACCTTCGCTATAGCGAAGGTCACGGTTAAACCCATTCAGTAGCGACGTGAAGAATAAATACTTGATTTCGGTGAGAAGTGTTTTTTTGGGTTTTTTTAATCGTATCACCCCGAGCAAGGCAGTAACGCCACTGATGTGCAGGGGGCTACGTAATAGTGAAAAGATTGGACAAGAGAAAGCCGGAAACCACATCCTAAACAGGGAACAAGGGACGAGGCTCTTAACCTGTTCAACAGACATGGGTGGAGTGTGAACCGGGCGATAGATAGATCTATCTACTCCAATTGAAAAAAAAAACAAAAAACAAAGTGAGAAGATTGGAAAAGAGAAAGCCGGAAACCACATCCTAAACAGGGAACAAGGGATGAGCCTCTTAACCTGTTCAATAGACATGGGTGGAGTGTGAACCGGGCGATAGATAGATCTATCTACTCCAATTGAAAAAAAAAAACATGGTGGTGGATTACTAAGTTTTAACTTAGTAAAAATCCAGTCAAGAGATATCTGCTAAAATCAAAAATTAAATTAAAGAAAACCAATTAAACATGAAAAGATTAAAATTTAAAATTAGGCAGAAGAAAGGCTTACTTTAAGAATATTTCAAAGAAAACAGAATTCCAACACGACACGAATGTCTTTGAATTTTGGTCACACCAAGATGGCCAATGGGAATCAAATTACGGACGGCAGAGGGGAGGAAGGTAGTTTAACGTCTCTTTCAATGAAGTGAAAAAAAGATGTCAATTTAAAATATTTTCTTTTCTTTCCACATCTACAGATTCATCAGAAAATTTGAACAGAAAAATGTCAAATTTTTACTGATCTTTCTAAATCTAGTATATATAACTTTGATTTCAATGTATATCTTTTTAAAAGCCTTCTTTGTGATCTTCTTAATGAGCCGAATGTGCGTTGTGGTGCATTGGATATCGGCTCGGAACGCGAAATCGGAGAACTGAGTTCAAATTCCAGATGAATTCGTTGCATTCACTTACGCGCAAAAACCCTTGGGAAAGGTAGTAATCTGTCTCTTCTTCCTCCACCTATGGTTTAAATAACAGGACCGATTGTGTTCTATATCCTTGGTTGGCAACCAGTCTACTATAGGAAGTAATGAAAACCTACTTCGAGAATATCTTCGCCCAAACGTGTATCATGTATCCTTGAACTGACTGAATGGATGACCTTCTCTTCCGAGAAGATGAAAGCTTTACAAGCAAAACACGTTTTTTTTTAACTAAGAGCTTAACGACTGAAAGAGATTTGTTTTCTATTTGAAAATATATCAATTTACAATAAACATATTTTCTTTATGTTGTGGAGTAGTTTTCCTCACCGAAGGTTATAATCGTGCTATGTCGGTTACTAATCGACTTAACGCACCCAAAATGTTAGGAACTTAGTAATCTTCTACTGTAACCTGACTCCTTAGTATTCGGCTAACTGTCGACTAATATCAACTACCTAGTAGTTCTACTGAACTCTAATAGAACTCTAAAGAACTCTCTAGAACTCTCTATGAACTTCCCGAGAACTTCTGCCGTTAACTTCCTGTTAACTCTTACCAATATAGGAAGGAGAATCCATTATCTGAGGAATTGGTGTATTTCCCCACAACATGAAATGGGAAATTTTTTTTTTTAAATAAATGATTTACATTCGTACAAGGTTATCGGTTTAACATGCAAAATGTAAGCTTTCGTACTTACACCATAGTTTCTCGTCTGTTTCTTTGTCTCGCTTCTCATAAGCTGTATATTCAGTGCAATACGTCATGAGCTGTTTTTATGAAGTGTTTTACGCTGAATGTTTGTATTTCAATCAAGGCAACCTTGATTTTAACGCAATTTAAAGAAACCGATATAAACTTTAGTAAATCCAAATGACTTGGAGGCTTCTTTCTAAATAGCGAATCATAGCAAAAATAGTTTCTTTCGTAAACTGTGAAATTGTACAAGACTAAAAAAAAAGCCAAGCCTATTTGACTAGAGGCCAATAACACCTGCACCGTTTTTGTCACTACAGCCATCTTATATTCACTATTTGTTTTTATTAATAGCAGCGAGACCAGTTTAGTAAGCTTATTAAGTAAAAGAAGCACGTACTCACAGCCTCCAAAGAAAAGGGGTTATGTTTATTTATCTACAGGTATTATGACTTGTAAGCTTACGACAATATCACGCTGAAACAACGGTTCCCATACAATCACCGATTAAGCAACGTCGAGTTTGATCAGTACCTAGATAGGTGATTGCTTGGGAAGGTGCTATAAGTTTGAATATGCATTTGGTTCATAACAATAATATAACCATAACATAACAGCTCGGAATCATAAATGTGATTGCTCTGTTCCAATTCCAGTCGAGTTTGTTTTATTCACTTACGCGGAAATACCTGTTGGGATCAGTCTACCCAGGTTTTAGTTGATGTCTTAACGTCGGGATTTCAAACATTTAACAACAGCACAAAAACATCACATCTTTTAAATGAAGCATATAAACGGTTATTTTCTGGGGAAAAAAAATAGAAACAGAAGGTTGAAATAGCATTTATATATTCTTTTCAGAAATATACTTGTCAATAAAATATTCAATTTTTCTTGCAGTGAAGTCTGTTTTATGCAGTAATTAAGTGTTCTCACTGCTGAGAGAAATGTGTGAACAGACTTACTACATAACAGGCATCTTGATGTGTTTGTGAGTTTGTAGACAAAGACTTAGCAGGCGGTTGCTGGTTAATCGCTTTTATTGTGTGCTAGGATAAGTCCTTCGTCGACTGTCTCTCGTTCATTGAGTACGTTTGTAGAAGTGCGTGTATGTGTGCGCATGTGTAGATCAGACTGGCCTCCAAAATTGTTTTGATCCCCGAGAAATAGTACGCTTCTAGTTTTATATGTGGAAAGGGATTCAAAATCTAATTTTACATAGAGGTTTGAACTTTTTGAATATAACGTGTTCATTGATTAGAAAATAACGTCGCACCGACTCGCGAAAACCTCGAATTTGCAGGAGTGGTGAAAGGTGTTATTATTGCTATTTCCTAAATTGTTAAAAATAATACGTGGTAGGCCTTATTTTCTCTTGTCATGATTGCTTGTCCTTTTGATGGAATTTTATTGGTTTTAAAATAATTATAGGGTTTAATCCCTTTATAGCCTTGGTAAAGATTTGAATTCACCTTTTCTTCCCCCCATTAATTCGTAAAATATGTATTAGTAAATCATTATTATCACGAAAAATTCTTAAAACTTAAAAAATATTTCTCGGCATTAAATAGCATGGAAAAGATTGAAAACAAATCATAATTATGCTTTCTTGTAAGCAGATTATATTTGCACAAAAAATGTACAGGCTCGTGTAAAACTGTGAAATTAAAATTGATGAAAAATATATTTCTTGTAAAGTTCATAAGGCAACCATTTTTCTTTTTATATTTTCCTTTTAAAGGATAATTTAACCAAATAGAAAAAAAAGATTTTTCTATCAGTCAGTTAAGTGCCATACGTGAAACACGCTTGGGCGATCATGTCTCGAAAGAGTCATGACTGACTGGGCAGAAGATTATCCCGCAGTAGGTTGCCATTGCTTTCTGCGGTAGATTGGTTGTCAGTCAAGGCTATAGAACTCAATCTGTCCTGTTATTTAATCCATAACTAGAAGGAATAGACGGATTAATACCTTTCCCAAGGGTATTTGCGCGTAAGTGAATGCAATGAATTCAACTGGAATTTGAACTCGGCTCCCCGATTTCTCGTTCCGAGCCGATATCCACTGCATCAAAACGCACATCCTACTACTACTTTTCTACTATAGTATCCTTAAAAATTTGACGGTTTTTCTATTTAAATTTTTTTTATGTATCATAATCTTCTATTTAATAAATAAGCTGATTGCTATTTCCATGACAACAAAATACTCATGGAAATTCTCACTGTTACATCGTTAAATATTTGACCTTAACGACTGTGAACATCTGGTAAAAGGAACATTGGAGAAAGTTACAAATAAATACATAAATAGTTTTACATATTACTAAAGGAACGCCAAGAGACACATTACTTTGAGGTGTGTCTAGAAATCAATTAGCTTTAATCAACGCTGGATTAAAGCTATCTACGTTTGTTCATTTTGATGTATATGCATTTTCGTTAAGTTTACTTTATTTATAACATTATGCATTTTTCTGATATATAAGGAATAGACTTTTCATTTATTAATTTGACATATTTTATTACAACGTTAACGTAATATCACACACACACACACACACACAAAAATATATATATATATATATATATATATATATAGAATTAAATAAATTTTCAAAATTCAAAAATGTTGAATGAACATTTCAACATGAAATCCCTAAGAGAGAATTCACGTCTCCTCAGCAACACAGTCTATATATCAAAATGAAGAAAAATAAGATTAAAAAGGAGGAAAAAAAAAATAACGGTTAAGATTTGAGAAATATACGTCACAAAATTTTTTTTTTTAAATCAGTCTATTTTTGGTTTTTACTTTTTGATAGAGTTGTAAGTGAAGAGGTGGAAATTTGGCATGTCTAACTTAATAGACGAAACGAGTTAAGGAATGGGAGGTCGTTAAATTGAGAATTGGGTTAAACAAAACAGAACAGAAAGGGAAGGGCGGAATATAAAAATATAAATATAAAATATATAAAAATATAAATGTAAAATATATAAAAATATACACTCTTTTTATATTCCGCCCTTCCCTTTCTGTTCTGTTTTGTTTAACCCAATTCTCAATTTAACGACCTCCCATTCCTTAACTCTTTTCCTCTATTAAGTTAGACATGCCAAATTTACATCTCTTCACTTACAACTCTATCAAAAAGTAAAAACTAAAAATAGACTGATTTAAAAAAAAAAATTGTGACGTATATTTCTCAAATCTTAACCGTTGTTTTTTTTTTTTTTTTTTTCTCCTTTTTGATCTTTTTTTTTTTCATTTTGATATAGACTGTGTTGCTGAGGAGACATGAATTCTCTCTTAGGGATTTTATTTATTTATTTTTTTTATCGTATCACCCCGAGCAAGGCGGTAATGCCACTGATGTGCAGGGGGCAACGTAATAGTGAAAAGATTGGAAAAGAGAAAGCCGGAAACCACATCCTAAACAGGGAACAAGGGATGAGCCTCTTAACCTGTTCAATAGACGTGGGTGGAGTGTGAACTGGGCGATAGATAGATCTATCTACTCCAACTGAAAATATGTTGAAATGTTCATTCAACATTTTTTAATTTTGAAAATTTATTTTAATTCATATTGGCTCTGTAATTTTAATTACTTTGAGCTCTCCTCTTGTATCATTTTTAATATTAAAATTTTTAATATTAATTAGGATCAGGTTCTTGCAATTTACCTTCCTACTTTTCCGTTTTGGATTAAAGTAAAATAAAAATAAAAACTATATATATATATATATAATATGTGTGTGTGTGAGAGAGAGAGAGAGCGAGCGAGTCATCCGCAGACATATCTGTTTCGCTGTATCACAGCTCATCAGTATGGTTAGACATTGATTGCTTTTTACTCAGGATTGAAACCCGACCGAACTGGCGTAAGTCGTCGATTCTACCTCTGAGCTATGGGCGCTCGGTAGAAGGAGGCAGACTTTTTAGCGTGTATATTATCATTATACACGCCCAATAGCTGAGAGTGTTCTATTGTGGAGTAAATAACACACCCCTGTGACAATAATGAACTAATCTAGAACTAGTTAAATGAAGAACTCCAAGTGACTAAAAATCGTTGGTGTAAGTTTAGAGTATTTTTAGCAGGAGTGCCGAGGATGTTTAAAGTCATATTGAGTTATAACAAGTAGAGGAAAAACTTTTTTGCTTCGGCGCACCACTTCGAACCACTTTTTTTCTTCTTTGATGTGTGTAAAAAGAAAAAAATGATTTTTTTCAAATATGGAAGATATGTTGTTTCCTGTTGTAAAAATTCAACAACAGCGATGACACCAACATCAGCAGTTATCGGAACTTCAGAAAAAAACGACAAAAGTTAATGGAAATCATTCCGAAACGGAAAATTCTCTAGTTTCTTTTACTCCCGTATCTGTGGCAAATGACAGATCTGAATTTACATACAATTCAAATGATGTAATTACCTTTCTGCTTATTTTTGAAGATACGAGAAAATTTACAGAGAAGAATGTTGCAACTGGGAAGACGAGTAAAAAGCAAGACTATTTTTGCGAAAGTTATAACCGGTAGAACATGAAAAATACTGTAATTGTTGTAATTTATTTTACTACTGCAAAAAAAAAAAAAAGAAACTGTAAATATTTTGACAAAAGTTTTCAGCTTGAAACACTCGTTATTTAATACTTGTCGAAAATGTATGTATCTGACAAAAAAAGAAAACGAAGATTTCGTCATATATGTTGGAATCGCTAAGAAGTCGTATGAAAGATTCAAATTAAACGAGCTGACTCCGAAGGAGTTAATTTTCGTTCAAGAGTTGACTGCGAAAAAAAGACGCAGAAATACGGGTGATGATTCTAATGAACATATCGGGCATGTGAAAACAGTTTTTGGAAATATACGAAATTACGGATTCAAAATCTGTACTGGGAACAAAATCACCTATGACGAAATTACAACCTTGGCCAAACGACAGATAATACGTTTTTGTCTTCAGCTTCATGACTACGCAACTTTGGTCTTTAGCTTCAAGACTATGCCGTTACCATCTAGCTGACTCCTCACTCGTTAGCACGTTGCTGGTGTCTCGCTGAAGAACACTGTTCCACTCGATCAAGTTGTCGTTTGTCTGCCTCACAACCTTTCACACTTCTGCCACATTGTGTTTTTTTTATCTCAGGGGGTGAGAAGGTCGCCGGTGAAGTAAACTGGAGCGAAGAACAGGTCGACGGCAACGAGCTAAGCAAAAAAGAATGAATTCGAATGAAGAATTAACTTAGGTTAAAGAATGTAACAACGATTTGGTTTATATAAAGAATGTAACAACGAT